>JACEFZ010003516.1:0-39081 GCA_014155875.1 Cepaea nemoralis | reverse complement strand
CGGAAGGTTAACCCGGTCAACAAATGCCCGCAGAAGTCGGATGTGTCGGCCTAACGGCACAAGAACGCAGCTCTGCTGTAAACAGGCACAACGCAATCCCATCCGAAAAAAACTCCGGATGAACGAAGCCGACGACGACGACGATATACAGAGACAGCAGCAGAATATATGATGGCAAATCTAACAATGGAAGAAATGGAACAGGCAATGAATACCCTAAAAAGAAGACATCACCAGGAAAGGATGGAATCACAAATGAAATGCTAATAGGACTAGGCACTAAGGCAAAAAGGAAACTACTAGCAGTCCTAAATTACAGCTGGAAGAGGGGAATAGTCCCACAGGCATGGAAGGAAGCTATACTAATACCAGTCCCAAAAGAAAGGAAAAGACCTGGAAGAACCAAATGGCTATCGACCTATCAGTCTTCTTAGCTGTGTAGGAAAATTAATGGAACGCATTATCAATGGCAGGCTAACATGGCATCTGGAAGAAAACCAACTCTTAACACCTCACCAAGCAGGATTCAGAAAGTACAGATCCACTGAAGATCAAATAACCTATATAGCTCAGGAAATAGAGGATGCCTTCCAAGAGAAAAAGCACACACTAGCGGTCTGGATAGATGTAGAAAAAGCATTTGATAAAGTATGGAAGGAAGGACTGAAAGTAAACTGCAAAAAATGCATGTTTGTGGGAAAATGTACAAATGGATCAGCCACTACCTTGAGAACAGAACTGCCAGGACAAAAGTACAAGGACAAACCAGCAAAATGATGCTGTTGGAGCAAGGTGTCCCCCAAGGAGGAGTTCTTTCACCAACGTTATTCCTAGCATATATAAACGACATCACGGAAATTTTCCAGCCAGAGTACACACATCATCCTTTGCAGATGACCTAGCCATATGGACATCTGAAGAATATATTAGTACAGCTAACAGCAGAATACAGCAAGCCCTATTAGCGCTAGAGGACTGGTCAAAATCATGGCTAGTGAAGATAAGTGAGGAGAAAACAACATGCACAGTATTATCCCTCTCAACTAAAACTCAGCAACCTAAGCTGGTATGAATGGAAAAATATTGCGCCATGAAGAAAATCCAAACTATCTAGGAGTCACCTTTGATCGTCGCCTGACATGGAAGACACAGGTTGAGAAAAATCGAACAAGAGCAAGGCAGAGAATGGCAATCATGAAAAAGCTTGCTGGTACAACGTGGGAGCAGATGAGAAAGTTCTCAAGAAGTTATATACTGGACGGGTGAGGCCAGTACTGGAATATGGCATTGCAGCTTGGGCAACAGCAGCTAAGTCAAACTTTAACAAAATAAGTAGAGTCCAAAACCAAGGAATGCGAATCATAACTGGAAGCCTGAAGACAACGCCTATTAATGAACTAGAAAAGATCACTTGTTTACAACCAATGCAGGATAGAAGAGATAGCAGAGCCCAGCAACAAGCAGAAAAATTTAGAAGATTGACAGACCACCCTATGTACAACAGATTTAATGGTTTTGGAAAGGGAAGACTGAAGCGTAGCAACTTTGTAGAAACTGCAAAACGAAAGATTAGGGCAGATCCCATACTTAACATATCAACAGTCAAACCCATTTACAATGCACACAAGTTCCCAGCTTGGAGACAGCAGCTACTGCCTGAGATGATAGAAAACATTCCTGGTATTGAGAAAAAGAACACTCAGCATGAAACCGAAAGAAGAGAAATAACCCTAAACTACATAAAAGAACATACCCAAGCAGCAATTGGACCCATGCATTATACAGATGGATCAGCCAAAAATTCAGTAGAGAATGGAGGAGGAGGAATTTTCCTAAATTTAAAAATGGAGTGAAAAAAACACATTCAGTGGCAACTGGAAAGTTTTCAAGTAACTTCAAAGCGGAGGTAGAGGCTCTGAAAACTGCAGCAGAAATGCTCTTGATGGAGGAAAATAAAGAGACGCAAATAGCTATCTTTACAGATGCAAAGTCAGCTGTCTCACTATGAAGAGCAATTACAGCACAGAAATAGCTGACCTAAGAGCAGCACTCCATGGTCTATGCCAGAAATACAAAAAAGTTGTAATACAGTGGATACCATCACATTGCAGTATACCTGGAAATGAAGAGGCTGACAGACTGGCAAAAGAGGGCGGACGACTACCACAGCCTGACATAGACATAACCTATAACGAGGCAAAGAGGTTGATAAAAAGCACCTATAGAACCAAATGGGAATCAGAGCATCCAGGTCACCAGAAGGATGATGCATATTACAAACTCGACCGAAGAGAACAAGTAGCAATCTTCAGACTCCGCACAGGACATAACAGGCTGAAATACCACTTGTTCAATAAACTAAAGATAGGAGATACCGATGAATGCAATTGTGGAACTGGTAAAATGACAGCTAAACATTTGCTGCAGGAGTGCCCAATATATGCAGAACAGAGAAAGATATTTTGGCCCACACCTGCTTCATTTGAGGACAAACTCTATGGAGATATCAACAAGCTCAAGTTGACTGCAGCTTACTTTAACTACATTCAGGGTGACATTTAAAGGTGCATGAAGAAGTATTTAGACTGCCGCACTTCATACCACAGGTATGTCGCTTACAAAAGCCTCCCAGAGGCATGAAATTGAATATTGCATGGATAGCAAATCCATTACGTGGAAAGTCCGAACCAAGCTCACTGTGTGGGCTTCGTAAAAGGTGGAAAGTGTCCCAGTGGCACGAAATGGAATATTGCTTGGATAGCAAATCCATTATGTGGAAAGTCCAAATCGAAAGCACACTGTGTGGGCTTCATAAAAGGTGGAAAAGTGTCCTAGTGGCACGAAATGGAATATTGCTTGGATAGCAAATCCATTATGTGGAAAGTCCGAATCGAAAGCTCACTGTGTGGATGTCATCTGCAGACTGCATACTTCTGGTTTCCGGAAGAACAGCCTATGGTGAATGGAAGGCCCAATATACGGAAGTGAGGCTAAGCAGCCATGTGCAGGACGTGACGATTCCTTGGGTGAGCCCAGTACCAGAGCGCTGTGTGTCTGGCTCTGCAAGTATGGAAGCCTCCTTGGATGGCGGGGAATGCCCATGGTCTGCCCCTGCCTTCCCTTGAGGGCTGACCAGGATGTCTTTGGCTGTTCTATATGGGCCAGCTGGGATGGGGGATAACACCACAACAGTGAGAGCCAAACGTCCTAAGAAACCCCCGGGAAGGTTAACCCGGTCAACAAATGCCCGCAGAAGTCGGATGTGTCGGCCTAACGGCGCAAGAACGCAGCTCTGCTGTGGACAGGCACAACGCAATCACGTCCGGAAAAAAACTCCGAATGAACGAAGAAGAAGAAGAAGAAGACAGACGGACGGACAGACAGACTGACCTACGGACAGACAGACCTACGGACGGACGCACAGATAGCCAGACAGACAGACAGATTGACCGACCGACCGACCGATAGATAAATATATAGATATCGATAGATAAATAGATAAATCGATACACACACACACACACACACACACACACACACACGAAAGAGAGAGAGAGAGAGGAGAGAGAGAGGAGTGAGAGAGAGAGTGGAGAGAGAGAGAGAGAGAGAGAGAGAGAGAGAGAGAGAGAAAGAGAGAGAGAGAGAGAGAGAGAGAGAGAGAGAAAGAGAGAGAGAGAGAGAGAGAGAGAGAGAGAGAGAGAGAGAGAGAGAGAGAGAGAGAGAGAGAGAGAGAGAGAGAGAGAGAGAGAGAGAGAGAGAGAGAGAGAGAGAGAGAATAATCCCGCGGTTCCTAGTTTACTTTGTACAATCTCGGACATAATTATTCAACGCGATCACATTTGTCCTAGCAGCTGGCTACAGATGTGGCTTCTGACCCCGATGCTGAAAGACAAAACGAGGTCAGAGAAAACAAGAGGGCGAAGAATATTGTTAGCTTAGTCCGTACTCTCAGGATATTAATATGTCGGAGAATAAGCTAACGCCACACAGCATGTCGTGTGAGGAAGTTATTTCTTCATCTGAAGCACCGAGTACACCGCAGTATTAAGACCTCTGGCAGTTTATCTTGCTGTCAATATTTGTTCATATCGTGGTGAAGAACTTACTTGTGGGCGCCTGGCTCCTACATAAAGTGAAATAGGTTGGGATTATAGTGTTTGAGGTGGATAAAAGAAATCAGAACTTGGTACAGCCAATCGATTGCAGTTGAAACAAGAATTGCTTTCTAAAAGTTCTGAAATGGGTAATTTTGTCACGTGTTCTCACAGCGTTAGCAGTTCTTCTTCTTCTTCTTCTTCTTCTTCTTCTTCTTCTTGTTAGCCTCCCTTATCATCTTCTGCTACTACTGCTTCTTCATATTTGATGATGTTGATGTTGCTTACATAATTATTTCCTCGGCAAGCTATTTAAGCACAAACCACTACTGGAAACGCTGATCGTATTCTGGTATGAACCTAAGGCCTATCCACGTCAATGTGGAAGCACTAGACTCGAGTTTCGCTCTCGTTTGAGCTCGTCAGTAGTGCATATCCTTGACCGGACCCGGAAACAAACCCCGGATCACTGGCGTGTGAAGCAGGTGTGTAACCACGCGGCAAACGCTGGACACGGCCAAATTATCATAACAGAATATTCAGGTCTACCTGATCGTAGACCTGACGACCTGATCGTTCGGGTCCACATCGATTGATGGACGTCAGTCGCGGCGACAGGGCAAATCTTGAGCTACAGCCTACGATGGGTGACGATGTAATATTCTGTTATGATAATTTGGCCGTGTCCAGCGTGCGCCGCGTGGTTACACACCCGCTTCACACGCCAGTGATCCGGGGTTTGCTTCCGGGTCCGGTCAAGGATATGCACTACTGACGAGCTCAAACGAGAGCCAAACTCGAGTCTAGTGCTTCCACATTGACGTGGATAGGCCTTAGGTTCATACCAGAATATGATCAGCGTTTCCAGGAGTGGGTTGTGCTCAATATTTAAATCTCAAATCCAGAAACAACCAAATAAATCAAGCTATTTAAGCTTTTTACGCACACCTTCTGTTACTTTTTTTTCCCCCAAATGTTTTCTACATAAGGTTCATTTCTCTATTCCATCTCATGTTGGTATGCCAAGTAAAATTCGTTTGTGTTTTCTCAATTCTTTTGATGAGTGATCTAGTTATGGAGGCAGCTATCAATACCCGAGCGTTTTTCTACTTCCTTGTGCACGATGTTATCAACATTCTTTACAACATCAACATTTCAGTTTGTTCAAGATTTTATTTTCTATTACCGATGTTTGTGCTTGTAATACGAGTATTTACCAACTTACGTAATATCCCAAACAGTCCTGGGTATGCTGAAATATGAATGGCTACACCCTTATATGTCTCTTATTAGTGCAGATGTGAAATATTTCATTTTTGGAACTTCTGAGTGGAGTAAATTAATTGCATATCCTTTACAGAACGTCGCAGTCAACACCAACTTTTGTTGTTGTTGTTGTTGTTGTTGTCTTTTTTTTGGGGTGGGGGGATGGGGGGTGGGGGGTGGGGGGTGTTTTTCTAGGTAAGTTTACGTTCAGTATTTTGCCATGCTTTTTGAACGACCGGCTCTAATACCATTGTATTGAATACCAGCGAATACTCCTTCCAAATCGCCTGCCACTGTGTTTCGAAAGTGATATTTTAATGTATATCCATTCTGCTTGTCATGCAGTCATTTTAGTATCATCGCCTTGTTTTTTTGTTTTTTTTTTAAATCATTTTTCCCCCTTGTGGTTGTTTACTGACAAAGGTTGTTTCTGCAAAGCCCACCACCCCCCCCCCCCCCACCGCCACCCCATAATTGTAATTTGTAAACTGCCCTGGCCTGCACTTCATCTGCTTCTATTGATTATAGTAGCATTCAAAATGAGAATTGTCAAATGTTATGTATATTCCACACTACAGTATGGCGCAGAAGCCTAATGAACAAGCAATTTTTTGTTGTTGTTGTTGCATATCCTTTACAGGACATCGCTGTCAACACCAGTATCTTTCAGCTGTATGTTGATTTCTTGGCAAGATTATGTTCAGTAGTTTGCCATTGCTTTCTGAGCGACCGGCTCACATACCCCATAAGTTACCGATGCGATTCGAACCACTGCTGATTCTCACCGTCATCACGTTACCCACGAGAGTATACGAGATTACGGAGAAAAGTCATAAACTCTAAGCGAACAAGCAATTAGGAAGTCGAATAAACACCCTGGTGACGTGCACCTAGGACTTAAGATATCAGTCTCCAGAGGATTCACAAATAATCACAACAACACGATATGTTGCTAAGTATAGAAACAACTTCAGCTATCACTGCTTGCTTCATACAAGTGGATGACCCAAATACAATAATTGCAAATGATGCCTAGCATCTGGTTTGCGCCTTCTTGCTAATATTAAGCGTTGGATTCCAGGGTCAAGGCGTTGACGAGACAAAGAAAAAGAGAATCCACAGATATGTAAGGAGATAACCAAATGATGCAGAGATACCCGTAAGAAAATATGAATATAATAACCGCCTCTGGCAGAGACAAATGTAAATGCTTACTTGATACCTCGTGTCGTTAGTTACGCTAACCTGCAGGGGCGTAGATAGCTGGTGGCTGGTCTTCGCGCTGCGATAACCGCCACTCATCTTTTTATTACTACAGCCCCGTCGGGGCCTGTCCAATACTGGCAATTTTAGTCACCGTTTCTTTCTTTCTTTCTTTCTTTCTTTCTTTCTTTCTTTCTTTCTTTCTTTCTTTCTTTCTTTCTTTCTTTCTTTCTGCAGTCTAGTTTTCTTTCTTTATCTTTGCATGTCTAGTTTTCTTTCAGTCTTTCAGCATGTCTTTCCTTCTTTCCTTCTTTCTGCATGTCTATTTTCCCTCGGGAAGGTTAACTCGGTACACAAACGCCCGCAGAAGTCTGATATGTCGGCCCAAAGGTGCAGTATCGCAGCTCTGCTGTAAACAGGCACAACGCAATCACTTCCGAAAAAGACACCGGATGAACGCAGAAGACGAAGACGATGTATATTTTCTTTCTTTCTTTCTTTTTTTACGGCATGTCTAGTAATCTTTCTTTCTTTCTTTCTTTCTTTCTTTCTTTCTTACTTTCTTTTTTCTTTCTTTCTTTCTTTCTTTCTTTCTTTCTTTCTTTCTTTCTTTCAGCATGTCTAGTTTTAATTCTTTCTTCTTTTGCATATCTTTCTTTCTTTCCTTCTTTCTGTACGTTTTTATCATTACATGTATATTTCTTCTTTGCGTTCATCCGGAGTGATTTTTTCAGATGTGATTGCGGTGTGTCTGGTTAGGCACCCTCGGGTCGAAACCCTCAGGCCAACACATCCGACTTTTAGCGTGCATTTTTGACCAGGTTAGCAATCCTGGGAGACTCTCACTTTCGTGGTACCGTCCACATCTCAGCTGGTCAAGTTGGAACAGTCGAAGACTACACGGTCATCCCTCAAGTGAAGGCAGGGACAGTCCATAGCATTTTCCGCCATCCTGGGTGGCTTCCATAATTGCAGAGCCGGCACATAACGCTCTGGTGCTGGGTTTACCGAGGGAATCGTCACGTCCTGCTCATGGCTGTTTTAATTCCTCACTTCAATATATTGGGCGTTTCGCTCGCCCTGGGCCGTTCCTGCACAAACCAGTCAGCTCTGCGGTTGGTTTCCACTAAGCGAGCTTTCGGACATGTGCTTGTCCCTGTACCCATCAGAGCTGTTCCAGGCACGGCGGACATTCGGAAAACTACCTAGTCAGAACTGTTCCGAACAAGAGCGGCATTCGGAAACTAGGTAGTCAGAGCTGTTCCTAGCACGAGAGACATTCGGACGAGACATTTCACTCGGACGTAATTGCGTAGTGTCAATTTTTAGTTTGCCACCCGTAGGACGACACTTCCGACTTCTGGCGGGCATTTTTTAATGAGGTTAACCTTCCTCTGATTTCGAGGCACGTTAGACTGTTGTGATGTCGCCCACATCTCAGCTGGTCAAGATAGAACGACCAACGACATCGCGGTCGGCCCTCAAGGGAAGGCAGGGGCAGACAATGGGCAGTCCCTCGCTATCCAAGGAGGCTTCCATAATTGCAGAGCCGGCACATACTGCTCCGTGACTGGGCTCACCCGAGGAGTTGCCACGTCCTGCATGGCTGCTTTAGTTCCTCACTTCCATGTATTGGGCATCTCGCTTGCCACTGGTCGCTCAAATGAGCTCCAGGGGCGGTCAGACTGCGGGCGACATCCACTCGGTAAGCTTTTGCTTTTGGACCACGCAATAGGTTCGCTCGCCGTGCGTTCCATTTCGCGTTATTGAGACGTTTCTCCACTTTTATCTACACTCTCTATGAGTTAGATACAGACAGTTTTCGTAACCATTTCCTTCGACTGGGGCATTTTACTGACTTTTTGTACTCGCTCACGAGGTAGGCTACATGTGCTGCCGGCTCAGCACTTTACCTTCGTGCAGCAGTCAGTGAGAAACGGCCAGGCCATCTCTTCCGGGAATCCAACATATCCCTCAGCTGAGAGCCTTCAAACAAGTGTCAGAACTGAGCATGTAGCTTGCTCAGTATCTCGATTCCAATTTTTCGGTAGGTGGATATCGGCCCGACTCTCAGATCCGAGGGTCTGTGGCTTAGAGGCGTTCAGCCTAAACCCTCGACAGAGAGCTTCAGACTATTGTCCGAAACAAGAACTGCCTTCATGCGCCTGATTTAAACTTTTGACTGCTATCCTCAGTCTCCTGCAGAGCAGCAGGTTGTATCTCTCTTAGTCTGGTCCCTATCCCATACGCTGTCCGATATGTAGTTTTCACCCATCGGCAAGCACATGGGGTCAACGGGACACTCAAGCTCCCCCACCACGGCAAGGTGGAGACACATCGGGGGAGACATGTATATTTTATTTCTTTTTCTTTCTTTTTCCTTCTTTCTATCTGCATGCATTTCTTTTTTCCCTTCTGTCTGTATGTCTTTCTCTCTACATGTATATTATCTTTCTTTCTTTCTTTCTTTTTGCATGTCTAGTTTTCTTTCCTTCCTTCTGCGTGTCTTTCTTTCTTTCTTTCTTTCTGCATGCCTTTCTTTCTGCATGCCTTTCTTTCTGCATGCATTTATTTCTGCATGTCTCTCTTTCTACAGGTCTATTTTCATTCTTTCTTTCTTTCTTTCTTTCTTTCTTTCTTTCTTTCTTTCTTTCTTTCTTTCTTTCTTTCTTTCTTTCTTTCTTTCTTTCTTTCTTTCTTGTTATTATTTATTACAATTTGCATCCCTTGTGGCCTATCTCAATGTGAATAGTAGATAGTAGAATAGTAGTATCAATCCTCCCAAACCTGCTGCATAAAACTTCGTGCTCTATTTTCTAAACCACGTTTTCACTTCACATTAAACTTCGGCGTTATTCGCGAAATGTCTCCCGCCAAGGTGGATTTTCAGTGGACCAAACAGGTGGAAATCGCTAGGGGCTAAGTCGGGGCTGTAAGGTGGATATTCAAGAACTTCCCACATTAGTTGGTTAATTTTCTCCTGAGTTAATCGAGCCGTATGTGATCTGGCATTGTCACAAAGAAGCTACCCTCCTCTAGTCAGCAGTTCTGGACGTTTTCTTCGAATTGCATCATGAAGCATCAATAGAACTTCACAGTACGATTCAGAATTCACATTGCCACCTTTCTTCTTGAAATTGGTTAAAATCACTCCTTGACAATCCCAGAACGATGTCAGCATAACCTTCCCTGCTGATGGCGTAACCTTGAATTTTTTGGACACAATGCGAAGAAGGGTGTTTCCATTGCATTGAAGCTGTTTACTCTTTACGGGACAAACATTTGTCAGCATAAACAGGAAGCATTTCCTTATGAATGTCCTTTGCAGGCAGTCCTTTTGACCACAAAAATAAACACACAACAGCACGTTGCTCTTTGGTTGTACACTCCGTAAGTACAGTCACCATTTTGTTTATGCGGTGCGCATGCGCATGAGACACCTAGCGCCACTTGACGAACGGGAATATAAAGTTCAATGTTTCTGTCACTCAATGACACCTGTAAAAAACACCAACTACATATCCCTGCCATCCCATAGAACTGTGTGACTTACTTATTGACTCGCCCTAGTGGAACAGAAAGAAGCAACAAAATAGCAACCTGATGTACATGTCACATACCACTAAAAGAAAAGAATTATCAAATCAATCAGACAGTCACCAACATCAGCATAAGATGATTACCATTTTATAAGCATATCAGAATAAATATCGTAATTATTCTCCGCTTCAGAGCAGGACACAAGGAACACCGCAGCGACATGTACACAAAATTAAAAACTGGCAAATTAGAAATGTGCACATATGTATTGGTGTCTCAGACGGCAGATCACGTACTTGAAGACGGCATCCAGTACGACATATCAAAGCTAGCCTCTTAGCCTAGAGAACAAACTGTAGAAACAAATGTTCACCGACTAGTGAATGAAGTAACTACGTCAGTGAGGATTATACAAGCGACAGAATTATCGATATACTCCATCTTTCACGTAAAGGAAATAATAATAATAGTAAGAAGAAGAAGAAGAAGAAGAAGAAGAAGAAGAAGAAGAAGAAGAAGAAGAAGAAGAAGAAGAAGAAGAAGAAGAAGAAGAAGAAGAAGAAGAAAAAGAAGGAGGAGGAGGAGGCGAGGGCGGGGTGGAGGCGGAGGAGGAGGAGGAGACGACGAAGACGATAAAGTCGAGGAAGACGACTTATTTTCGGTCGCTAAATACTGACGCTCAAGGGTTGTAGATCACGGACAAGATAAAGTTTCGAAGTATAGTGTTTTTATAGACGGAACCTAGTTATAGTCGTGGCTTCTTATGCACTGGCTTGACTTCCCTCCCTGTGATCCGTGTTGTTGTTGTTGTTGTTGGTGTTGTTGTTGTTGTTGTTGTTGTTGTTGTTGTTGTTCTTCTTCTTCTTCTTCTTCTTCTTCTTCTTCTTCTTCTTCTTCTTCTTCTTCTTCTTCTTCTTCTTCTTCATCATCACGAATCAAGAGTGGAGGAGAAGTCGCTGTCGCGAGATTGAACACACATTGAGAAAACTGTGTTAATAGTATAAACCAGAACGTTCCTTCTCTGGAACCGCAGGGCAAAAGATGTAGAGGGTGATCAAACAAGATACGCAGACAAGAATTACCCGTCAAATGAATAATATAAGTAGGATATGGAAGGAGCTGCAAGAGATAGTAAACGAAAGGACGGCTTGGGGTGATTGGAATGAGGGTTTGTGCTCCACTTGTGGATGAAAGCCAGAAGAGGCAGAATCTTGAATGTGTATTTGCAATAAACTAGCTTAACTAACAGCCGGCGCCCAGGTCTATTGTCAGGCTGTAGTCTGCAATGCGTGTGCTTAATTTTGTAACTCGATTATAGATCCCCGTAAGGGAATACCAGGATTTCGCTGTGTTATCGCTGGTAATTCGCTCTGGGGCACATGACTCATGCGTAGTCCATCCTACCCCGACGCTTCATTTTCGCACAGAAGCGCTTCCATAGGAGGTGACAGAAGGCTGCACTTAGCGTGGTTTGACGTCACACTACACAATGCAGTTTGAACTCCGGGGAGTCGCTAAGGCCAAAACTTAGATTGACGCATTCAGGACGCCAAATCTGTTGCTAAATTACCGCTCCCATGTTTGATTTTCACACAGAATGCAACTACAGTAGAATTCAGGGGGATTAATATGCAGGCTGTTCATAAAGCATGTTTGCAATACAACTTATATTGGCGCACATTTAGGTAATTGCAATGGTCTGGAGAAGGGGTTAACGACTTTATCCGTAATCCCGTATATCCACGCGAGGAACACAGCTGCGCGAGATTCGGTAGCGGATCGAGCCGTGTTGGTTACTTACGGGGTATGTATATATTGAGTGGAGTCAGTAATAAAATTATGGCTATAGATTGTTATCAATAATAAGTATAAAGGTTTGAGTGTTACCATTTAAAAGCATATACGTATTGAGTGCCTTCAATAATAAGTACATATTGAGTGACCTCAATGAGCGAAGCGCCTAGGATTGAGACATTCTATTAGAACCAGCAGGAAAGATGATTCTTAAAAGATGATTTCCGAAAACGAAGCAGAATTATTTCACAAAGGAAACAGACTCATGGTTGAAAGAACAAAAAATTTAAGTCAAACGATGATAGAAATAAATACTCTGAACAAATACTACACTAGATAAACATAGAATTGCGATAAGAGAAGACAAGAAATAGTGTGTAATGAAATACTTGCAATAGGAAAGAACTCCAGTTGCAATGAAAACATGGAGGCGTTTTTAATGAGGTCAGAGCACTAACGGGCAAATTCAGAACACCACTGCATGTAATTAGTGATAGAAATGGCAATGCTTTTACTACGTAAGTACAGATATATAAGAAAGATGGACGGAGTACTGTGGAAAAATGCATGGCGATATGACAAAGAACCCAGAGAGAGAGAGAGAGAGAGAGAGAGAGAGAGAGAGAGAGAGAGAGAGAGAGAGAGAGAGAGAGAGAGAGAGAGAGAGAGAGAGAGAGAAATTGTTATCTTTTTGGTCCACGATATATTACGAACTTTTCTGTAATTGTTAAGTTCATAAGCCCTGATGTTTATACTTTACTGATTGTGGCATGGTTTATAACTCACTCCTGCATGCTGGCATAGGACAATGTATGGCCATGCCATGCCCTCGAAAATGTTACTATAATTTGTTTTTCAACGTGTGCGACAGGCTCGTAATATTGTGTAACCTCTGCATTGTTCGACCAGTCAGTCTCCTTCTGACTCCTTTCGAAGTTAACAGGTTTCTTCTTCTTCCGCGTTCATCTGAAGTTTTTTCCGGACGTGAATGCGTTGTGCCTGTTTACAGCAGAGCTGCGTTCTTGAGCCGTTAGGCCGACACATCCGACTTCTGCGGGCATTTGTTGACCGGGTTAACCTTCCCGGGGGTTTCTTAGGACGTTTGACTCTCACTGTTGTGGTGTTATCCCCCATCCCAGCTGGCCCATATAGAACAGCCAAAGGCATCCTGGTCAGCCCTCAAGGGAAGGCAGGGGCAGACCATGGGCATTCCCCGCCATCCAAGGAGGCTTCCATACTTGCAGAGCCAACACACAGCGCTCTGGTACTGGGCTCACCCAAGGAATCGTCACGTCCTGCACATGGCTGCTTAGCCTCACTTCCGTATATTGGGCCTTCCGTTCACCATAGGCTGTTCTTCCGGAAGCCAGAAGAATGCAGTCTGCAGATGACATCCACACAGTGAGCTTTCGATTCGGACTTTCCACGTAATGGATTTGCTATCCAAGCAATATTCCATTTCGTGCCACTAGGACACTTTTTCCACCTTTTATGAAGCCCACACAGTGAGCTTTTGATTCGGATTTTCCATGTAATGGATTTGCTATCCAAGCAATATTCCATTTCATGCCTCTGGGAGGCTTGTGTAACCGACATGCCTGTGGTATGAAGTGTGGCAGTCTAATTACTTCTTCATGCACCTTTAAATGTCAACCTGAATGTAGTTAAAGTAAGCTGCAGTGAACTTGAGCTGGTTGATATGTCCATAGAGCTTGTCCTCAAATGAAGCAGGTGTGGGCGAAAATATCTTTCTCTGTTCTGAATATATTGGGCACACCTGCAGCAAATGTGTTGCTGTCATTTTACCAGTTCCACAATTACATTCATCGGTATCTTCTATCTTTAGTTTATTGAACAAGTGGTATTTCAGCCTGTTATGTCCTGTGCGGAGTCTGAAGATTGCTACTTGTTCTCTTCGGTCGAGTTTGTAATATGCATCAATCCTTCCGGTGGCCTGGATGTTCTGATTCCCATTTGGCTCTATAAGTGATTTTATACACCTCTTTGCCTCATTATAGGTTATGTCTATGTCAAGCTGTGGTAGTCGTCTACCCTCTTTTGCTAGTCTGTCAGCCTCTTCATTCAGGTATACTGCAATGTGATGGGATCCACTGTATTACAACTTTTTTGGATTTCTGGCATAGACCATGGAGTGCTGCTCTTAGGTCAGCTAGGTCTGTGCTGTTTTTGCTCTTTAGTATTGAGACAGCTGACTTTGCATCTGTGAAGATAGCTATTTGCTTCTCTTTATTTTCCTCCATCAAGAGCATTTCTGCTGCAGTTTTCAAAGCCTCTACCTCCGCTTTGAAGTTACTTGAAAATTTTCCAGTTGCCACTGACTGTGTTTTTTTCATTCCATTTTTTAAATTTAGGAGAATTCCTCCTCCTCCATTTTCTATTGAATTTTTGGCTGATCCATCTGTATATGCATGGGTCCAATTGCTGCTTGGGTAATGTTCTTTTATGTAGTTTAGGGTTATTTTTCTTCTTTCGGTTTCATTCTGAGTGTTCTTTTTCTCAATACCAGGAATGTTTTCTATCATCTCAGGCAGTTGCTGCTGTCTCCAAGCTGGGAACTTGTCTGCATTGTAAATGGGTTTGACTGTTGATATGTTAAGTATAGGATCTGCCCTAATCTTTTGTTTTGCAGTTGCTACAAAATTGCTACGCTTCAGTCTTCCCTTTCCAAAACCATTAAACCTGCTATACATAGGGTGGTCTGTCAATCTTCTAAATTTTTCAGCTTGTTGCTGGGCTCTGCTATCTCTTCTATCCTGCATTGGTTGTAAACAAATGATCTTTTCTAATTCATTAACAGGTGTTGTCTTCAGGCTTCCAGTTATGATTCGCATTCCTTGATTTTGGACTCTACTTATTTTGTTAAATTTGACTTAGCTGCTGTTGCCCAAGCTGCAATGCCATATTCCAGTACTGGCCTCACCCGTCCAGTATATAACTTCTTGACAACTTTCTCATCTGCTCCTCACGTTGTACCAGCAAGCTTTTTCATGATTGCCATTCTCTGCCTTGCTCTTGATCGATTTTTCTCAACCTGTGTCTTCCATGTCAGGCGAAGATCAAAGGTGACTCCCAGATAGTTTGGATTTTCTTCATGGCGTAATATCTTTTCATTCAATACTAGCTTAGTGTGCTGAGTTTTATTTGAGAGGGAGAACACTGTTCATGTTGTTTTCTCCTCACTTATCTTCACTAGCCATGATTTTGACCAGTCCTCTAGCGCTAATAAGGCTTGCTGTATTCTGCTGTTAGCTGTACTAATATATTCTTCAGATGTCCATATGGCTAGGTCATCTGCAAAGGAGGATGTGTGTACTGTGGCTGGAAAATTTTCTGTGATGTCATTTATATATACTAGGAATAATGTTGGTGAAAGAACTCCTCCTTGGGGGACACCTTGCTCCAACAGCATCATTTTGCTGGTTTGTCCTTGTACTTTTGTGATGGCAGTTCTGTTCTCAAGGTAGTGGCTGATCCATTTATACATTTTCCCACAAACATGCATTTTTTGCAGTTTTACTTTCAGTCCTTCCATCCATACTTTATCAAATGCTTTTTCTAAATCTATCCAGACTGCTAGTGTGTGCTTTTTCTCTTGGAAGGCATCCTCTATTTCCTGAGCTATATAGGTTATTTGATCTTCAGTGGATCTGTACTTTCTGAATCCTGCTTGGTGTGGTGTAAAGAGTTTGTTCTCTTCCAGGTGCCATGTTAGCCTGCCATTGATAATGCGTTCCATTAATTTTCCTACACAGCTAAGAAGACTGATAGGTCGATAGCCATTTGGTTCTTCCAGGTCTTTTCCTTTCTTTGGGACTGGTATTAGTATACATTCCTTCCATGCCCGTGGGACTATTCCCCTCTTCCAGCTGTAATTTAGGACTGCTTGTCGTGTCCTCCTTTACAGTGTCGTCCCTGGAGTGAAGAGAGTCGACACCCACATTATAATATTTTTTTTTCTCAATATTCTGGAGAATCCACCAGCTTCCGTCCAACACACTCCATCAGCCTATGGACACCTTTTCCTATCACTCTCTCACTGTCGTACTATGCCCCCTCTCATACTTCCCAACGCAACATACTCAACAACTCTTGCTTCTAGAAATTAATAAAGATTAATTTATTAAAAGAAAAGTGTAACGTGTATGAGACGTGTATGCGAAGAAAATGTGTGACGTGTTCTATAAAGTGTGTAGAATCGGACTCTCAGACCACAACCCAGTCAGCTAATCCCAGCAAGGATAGACCACAGCACGTTACGTCAGAACATGTACATCTCACCCAGTGCCGAAACCATCTTGCCGGATACTGCTTTGCCTCTGTAGACCTCTGGTAATCCAATTTCATGATCATCCGAAATAGACACCGGTGGTATTAACAGTTAATCATGGACCGGTTGCACCCTACACAATGTCCGTTCCTATCGTTCCTTTAAAAAAATGCACAAGTCCTTTGTAGTGTGTACACAGTTACTAATGTTAATTGTTAATGTGATTGATCCTCACTCGTGTCCATCTAGCCTCACGTATCATGTCTTGTGTTCTATTACACGAGATTATATCCCACTAGGCAACTATTAGACTTAATGTTCTCAGTTAGTTACTACTGTCTGATGCTGTGTGGTGCATCAGTAATCATCACTCTCTGTGGTGAATCAACTTCCTTCTAGCTTTAGTTACGTTCTGTATGCAACTTTATTGATTGTTGAACTGGTGTTCTTCCGAATGGGATTTGATTCTTTCCCAAAAAACTTGTTGAGTTTCCTTGGATCTGGTAGGGAACAGCACTGCAGTTTACACTAAATTACATCTAATGGTAGCCATACAGGCTCGTGTAAACTAAATCAAATATCTCCTTCACACGTTAGATGTTCTAACTGCTGCAGTGACAAGCATGTCTGCCTAAATCCACATTTTCAAGTTCCCCTAGTTGGTCC
The DNA here is from genome assembly GCA_014155875.1 of Cepaea nemoralis. NCBI lineage: Eukaryota > Metazoa > Mollusca > Gastropoda > Stylommatophora > Helicidae > Cepaea > Cepaea nemoralis. The sequence goes on along the minus strand of JACEFZ010003516.1, from coordinate 22,230 downwards.
CAACTCGGGTTTATATGGCAAACTACCATAGTTGGCCACGTGACGTTATCCTTTATGCCCCCACAAAGGTGGCACATTGGCAGATCATCTCCTGTCAGGGATCCATCCCCCCTCTGGCTCCCTCAATGTTAGATTTGTCATCACTGGTTTAGACATCCAAAACAATCTAGAGAGTTACTGTCGAGTTCCAACAAAGAGTTTCGATACCAAGCTGCCAATCATGGTTTTCCAAACAAGCTTACATTGTGCACGTGACGTTGTTCATGTCCGGCAGGTGTTCCACTGTTTTCAATAACAAGCCCTCAAATTTCTGTCATGTGGTGACAGTCAAAACCTCCATTCCGTCTGATGTCCGGAACTATAGATGACAAACGGAACCATTCCATATCCTGAGCGGGCAATTATATGTGATTTTAACTGTTATGAACTGCCAACGCGTTGTATCCCTTCCTTCTCACTCACCACCAAATGTGTATATGGGCTGACCCGATGTAACCCGTGCAGCTGTGTTTACTCTGTTAGTACGACTGTTGTGGCCTAGAAAATATACGCCAAGCAAACGTCGGTATTATTATCTGGTTAACTCATGGCGATCTCGTGACATAGGCCCCCTCTTAAGAGAGTAGTCCATCTCACTCTTCTCCACCATGAGTTAAATCCAGATGATTCATTCCTCTTCTTCAGGAGCTGGGTGTCTTGACAAGAAATCCGCTCCAACATTTTCCTTCCCAGGAATGTACTCTACTGTGAAATTATAAGGTTGAAGTAACAACGACCACCGCATCAAACGGGCGTTGAGCTTCTGAGAAGTAGCCAGGAACATCAGGGGTTGACGATCCGACTGGACCCGAAACTTAACTCCATACAAATATGGCTGGAATTTTTGCACTGCCCATACGAGAGACAAGCACTCTCTCTCGACGGTTGAATAATTCCTCTCCGCCTGTAGAAGTTTCCTACTTGCGTATGCTACAGGTTTCAAAACCGAAGCATCGTCCTTTCCTTCCTGTAACAAGGCGGCTCCAATTCCAATCGCACTCGCATCTGTTCTCAACACAAATTGTTTGGAAAGGTCAGGGAGCTGTAATACAGGTTTGCTGACCAAGGCCTCCTTTAACTGACTATAGGCATTCTCACATTCTGGTGTCCAAATGATTTGGTCCGGGAATCCCTTTTTCAGGGTTTCCGTCAACGGAGCTCCCAGGTCAGTGAAATGTGGGATAAATTTGTGGTAGAACCCACACAACGAGAGAAAAGATCGCACATCCTTCTTCGTTTTTGGTCTAGGTGCATTTCTGATTTTCTCCAGGTTCTTCTCTTCTGGGACAATGTGTCCTGGAGTGATGGTGTGACCTAGAAATTCCAGAGTCTGGTAACCAATCATGAACTTGATTGGACGAGCAGTAAGCCCTGCTTCCTTGAGCCTATTAAACACTCTCTCCAAGGATTGTAAGTGGTCATCCAAGCTGTCACTGGAAATCAGAATATCATCCATGAATGAGATGATGGACGGATCCTGTAAAGGATCAAGTAAAGTCCTCATCATGCGTGTAAACACACTAGGTGCATTGCTGAGTCCAAAGGGCATGACCTTGAATTCGTAGTGTCCACTGGGTGTACTGAAAGCTAACAGTGGTCGAATCTCCGGTTTGACTGGTATCTGATAGTACCCCCGACTCAGATCCACCTTTGAAAAGTACCGAGCCTTATGGAGCCTAGCGAATAACTGAGTTGGATTCGGCAAAGGTTCCACCTGAAACTGTGTATGACTGTTCAGAAGTCGGTAATCTATACACAACCTGTGTTCTCCACTTGGTTTGCGTAACAAAACTACCCCCGCATTGTATGGGGATGTGGATGGTGCAATCACGTCATCCTCCAGCAATTTTTGTATTTCCTCCTCCAGGGCCTTTTCTTTAGAGAATGGCACTGGGTAAACCTTTTGGCGAACAGGCTCCTGTGTGGTCAAAGTCATCTCGAACTCCACCAACCTCGTTCGTCCAGGTTTATCAGTCAGTATCTCCTTATGAGACTTGAGAACCTGGGTTATCCTTTCCCTCTCCTGGGAGGTCAGATCAGGGTTCACTTGCACATCCCTATAGGTTTCCTGGTGTTCCAAGGGATATTCCCTGCCCTCGCTGGTTCCCACTTCTGTCTCCACTGCAACTGCCATTGCCATGAGGTGAGCTGTCTTGTCTCCGGGTCTCTCTTCGTATTTCCGCAAGAGATTGATATGGAAAATCTTCGACTTTCCCCGGATCCGGATCTGATAGTTGGTTCTGGATATCACCCTTTCCACGGGAAATGGTCCTTGCCAACCTATCTCCAGTTTGTTGTTTCCCGTTGGGAGTAGCAACAAGACTTTGTCTCCCACCTCTAGAGATCTTTCTTTAGACCTACGGTTGTAGTAAGCCGCATGTCTTTTCCTGGCCTTTTTCAAGTTTTGATTTGCCAGAGTCCATCCCTTGTGGAGTTTTTCTTTCAGTTCCTCCAAGTATTTGTAGGATGAGATCACTTCTTCTGACGTCCCCTCTTCAGTCCAACTCCTCAACATGGCTTCCAATGGTCCTTTGATTGGACGACCAAACAGCAATGTAGCGGGTGGTAGTCCTGTTGAGCCATGAGGAACTTCCCGATAGGCAAAGAGTGCTGCTGGGATATATTCATCCCACCTATCAGGTTTTTCCTGCGCTAGTTTCCTGAGCATTGTCATCAACGTGCCGTTGAAACGCTCCACTTGTCCATTGGCTTGAGGGTGGTAAGGGCTGGTATGTATGTGGTTAGAGTGAAACACCCTAAATACCTCCTCCATGAGTTTTCCACAAAACTGAGATCCATTGTCCGTCAGAATTTGATCCGGAAAGCCTAATCTGGTAAAGGCCTCCATCAGTGCGTCCGCCACTCTTTTCGAGTCAATCGTGGTCAACGGTATAGCCTCACCCCACATTGTACAGCAATCCACCATTGTGAGTATATACATGTTCCTCTTCCTAGTCCTGGGAAGTGGACCCACGATATCGATGGCTACCCTCTCGAAAGGAGAGTTCATGATGGGCATCTCACCCAACACCACCGGTGCTGTCCAGTGTTTCGGTGCCACCCTCTGGCACTCAGGGCATGACTTCACATACCGACGCACATCATCTGTCATTCCCGGCCAATAGTAGTGGCAGGAAATCCGCTGCATGGTGGCGGCAATACCCATGTGTCCACTAAAGGAGATGGTATGCCCCATATGAAGAATCTGGGACCGGTGAGCTTTCGGGACGACCAACTGACCGTATAGGTTGTCTCCCCTTCCTGCTCTCCTGTAGAGTATCCTATTCTTCATGTAGTACTGCCCCCGTCCTGGTGGATCAGCACTTTTCTGCAGCTTTTTGTAGCAAGGACGTAAAGTATCATCCTCACTCTGGGCAGTTCGTAACTCCCCCGGCATTGGGTTAGTCACAATTGCGTCTGCCTCTTCCGTTTTCGTCTGAGATATCGATGGCTACCCTCTCGAAAGGAGAGTTCATGATGGGCATCTCACCCAACACCACCGGTGCTGTCCAGTGTTTCGGTGCCACCCTCTGGCACTCAGGGCATGACTTCACATACCGACGCACATCATCTGTCATTCCCGGCCAATAGTAGTGGCAGGAAATCCGCTGCATGGTGGCGGCAATACCCATGTGTCCACTAAAGGAGATGGTATGCCCCATATGAAGAATCTGGGACCGGTGAGCTTTCGGGACGACCAACTGACCGTATAGGTTGTCTCCCCTTCCTGCTCTCCTGTAGAGTATCCTATTCTTCATGTAGTACTGCCCCCGTCCTGGTGGATCAGCACTTTTCTGCAGCTTTTTGTAGCAAGGACGTAAAGTATCATCCTCACTCTGGGCAGTTCGTAACTCCCCCGGCATTGGGTTAGTCACAATTGCGTCTGCCTCTTCCGTTTTCGTCTGAGATATCGATGGCTACCCTCTCGAAAGGAGAGTTCATGATGGGCATCTCACCCAACACCACCGGTGCTGTCCAGTGTTTCGGTGCCACCCTCTGGCACTCAGGGCATGACTTCACATACCGACGCACATCATCTGTCATTCCCGGCCAATAGTAGTGGCAGGAAATCCGCTGCATGGTGGCGGCAATACCCATGTGTCCACTAAAGGAGATGGTATGCCCCATATGAAGAATCTGGGACCGGTGAGCTTTCGGGACGACCAACTGACCGTATAGGTTGTCTCCCCTTCCTGCTCTCCTGTAGAGTATCCTATTTCTCATGTAGTACTGCCCCCGTCCTGGTGGATCAGCACTTTTCTGCAGCTTTTTGTAGCAAGGACGTAAAGTATCATCCTCACTCTGGGCAGTTCGTAACTCCCCCGGCATTGGGTTAGTCACAATTGCGTCTGCCTCTTCCGTTTTCGTCTGAGATATCGATGGCTACCCTCTCGAAAGGAGAGTTCATGATGGGCATCTCACCCAACACCACCGGTGCTGTCCAGTGTTTCGGTGCCACCCTCTGGCACTCAGGGCATGACTTCACATACCGACGCACATCATCTGTCATTCCCGGCCAATAGTAGTGGCAGGAAATCCGCTGCATGGTGGCGGCAATACCCATGTGTCCACTAAAGGAGATGGTATGCCCCATATGAAGAATCTGGGACCGGTGAGCTTTCGGGACGACCAACTGACCGTATAGGTTGTCTCCCCTTCCTGCTCTCCTGTAGAGTATCCTATTCTTCATGTAGTACTGCCCCCGTCCTGGTGGATCAGCACTTTTCTGCAGCTTTTTGTAGCAAGGACGTAAAGTATCATCCTCACTCTGGGCAGTTCGTAACTCCCCCGGCATTGGGTTAGTCACAATTGCGTCTGCCTCTTCCGTTTTCGTCTGAGATATCGATGGCTACCCTCTCGAAAGGAGAGTTCATGATGGGCATCTCACCCAACACCACCGGTGCTGTCCAGTGTTTCGGTGCCACCCTCTGGCACTCAGGGCATGACTTCACATACCGACGCACATCATCTGTCATTCCCGGCCAATAGTAGTGGCAGGAAATCCGCTGCATGGTGGCGGCAATACCCATGTGTCCACTAAAGGAGATGGTATGCCCCATATGAAGAATCTGGGACCGGTGAGCTTTCGGGACGACCAACTGACCGTATAGGTTGTCTCCCCTTCCTGCTCTCCTGTAGAGTATCCTATTCTTCATGTAGTACTGCCCCCGTCCTGGTGGATCAGCACTTTTCTGCAGCTTTTTGTAGCAAGGACGTAAAGTATCATCCTCACTCTGGGCAGTTCGTAACTCCCCCGGCATTGGGTTAGTCACAATTGCGTCTGCCTCTTCCGTTTTCGTCTGAGAGCGAGTCTGCATTGCTCCCATATGGATTGGCTCCCTGGGCATTCCCAGAAAGACATACCGGCAACCTAGGATGACTGGGAAAATGGGATCGGTCAATACAGCGGCCTTGATGGTGCCGGTGACGTACCTTGACCGAATCTCCACATTAGCAATAGGCAACTTCATGACTACAGCACTCTTCTGTGCAGGCTGTATATCCAATGTCTCACCTGTGAATCGTTCTGGATGTACCAGATCCGCAGAAATCACGGCCTCCCCGTCCAGTCCTGTGTCGTATAAACACTCCACTTGACGACCGTTAACCTCTACCAATTCCACTACAGGTGGTTTTTCCTGGTCTGGAGTCTCTTCCTCGGCCTCGACCTGTTCGGTGGGCTCCACCTTAGGTTTCCCCGGGCACCCGACGAATTGAGTGTCTCCTGACTTTCCCCTGCAGTCAATAGCATTGTGCGTGTTTGACTTGCATTGGTTGCACCATTTCCCTGTCCTAGATTTTCTAGTGCCAGACTTGAGTGAGCTCTCCTGGTGGCGAGCTTCCTTGTTGACCTTGGCATTTTCCGTGACAACCTCCTTGGAAGTCACTTGACATGCTGCAAAGTGAGGGTTCTTAGCCTTCGATTTGCAGTCCCTCGTATTGTGAGAGGGTGACTTACAAATTGAACACCACTTCTCCGACCACGGTCGTTTAGGTGTAGAGCTTGAAGTGCTCTTGCTTCCCTCCTTCTTCTTCTTCTCTGAACTATCCTCTGATTTTTGCACATAAGGTTCCCACTTTTTGGTTCCTGAGTTTTTGGCTTTCTTCTTGCCATGTTTCTCTTGACTTTTGGTGTTGGTGGAAAGGTTTTCCCCTGCCTCCCCATGTACCTCGACGAACCGTTCTGCTAATTTAGTCACGAGGTCAATACGTTCCGCTCCTTGTTCTCCCAGGAACGTCCTGAGAGGTTTAGACATTTGCTTCTTCAGCTGGTCGACCACCATGAGCTCTTCCAGACTCTCATATTCATGTGCGAACCCAGCCAAATCCATCCACTTATGGAGATAAGATTTAAGACGCAAACTGTAGGCGGCAAACAACTCTCCGTGTTCTCGTTTCGCTGCTCGAAATTTTTTCCGGTAGGTATGTGACGTAACCTCGAACCGTTTCAGCAGAGCCGTCTTTAACTCGTCATAATTGTTCTCATGTCCTGGTGGCAGGCGAGTATAAACCTCGTATCCGGTCCCGCGTAAACCCTGGGATAGCTTAAGATTCCATTTGTTACGCTCCAGACCCATAGCAACTGACATAGCCTCGAAGCGTTGAAGGTACTGGTCAATCTTCTCTTTGTCCTCCTCGTAGACCGACAAAGGAAACTTCATAGCATGGTACCCATGTCCACCTACTGGTGTTGATCCTGGGATGGAGGAACCTCCAACTGCTCCCTCAGTTTCTCCATTAGATTGACTCTTCAACTCGAGTTCCCTCATCCGGTACTCGTGCTCCCTTTTCTGTGCTTCCTGTTCAGCTTCTAATTTCCTAGCTGCTTGCTCAGCTTCAAATTTCTTAGCTGCTTGCTCAGCTTCCAATTTCTTAGCTGCTTGCTCAGCTTCCAATTTCTTAGCTGCTTGCTCAGCTTCCAATTTCTTAGCTGCTTGTTCCAACTCCATCCTTGTCAATTCCAGCTCGGCCTTTCGATCTTCCCGTTCTGCTTGACGATACTCTCTCTCTCCACTTCCTGTATGTAATCCGTTAGAGCAGAACCCCCCAATCCCATTTCTTCCCCCTTTGCCTTTAATTCTGCTGTGCTAAGTTTAGGGGTGGCCATTATACAGAGAGGTAAGCTAGCAGGTCTAGTACCATATAACTGCAAATTACTATACAGATATATGAACAAGTACTATAAATCTAGATGTTACCACACACAGCACATTCACTCAGTGACAAGAGTAGAATCAGGACCACAGACCTATGCAGACGTGTGAAGTGTGAACAGGTAAGATATTTGTCCTAACCCCTATCCACATTCACTCTAGCTGGATTCTCCAAAATGATATCTCCCTCTTATAACTAAGGATCCCGTGTCAAAAGACCCCGTTGTCAGAAGATCCCACTGTCAAAGGTTCCTGCTTGCAGGAGATCTCGCTGTCCAAGGATTCCGTTTACGGGAGATCCCGCTGTCCAAAGATCCCGTTTACGAGAGATCCCGCTGTCCAAAGATCACGTTTACGAGAGATCCCGCTGTCCAAAGATCCCGGACGAGCCTCCAATAATGTCGTGTCCTCCTTTACAGTGTCGTCCCTGGAGTGAAGAGAGTCGACACCCACATTATAATATTTTTTTTCCTCAATATTCTGGAGAATCCACCAGCTTCCGTCCAACACACTCCATCAGCCTATGGACACCTTTTCCTATCACTCTCTCACTGTCGTACTATGCCCCCTCTCATACTTCCCAACGCAACATACTCAACAACTCTTGCTTCTAGAAATTAATAAAGATTAATTTATTAAAAGAAAAGTGTAACGTGTATGAGACGTGTATGCGAAGAAAATGTGTGACGTGTTCTATAAAGTGTGTAGAATCGGACTCTCAGACCACAACCCAGTCAGCTAATCCCAGCAAGGATAGACCACAGCACGTTACGTCAGAACATGTACATCTCACCCAGTGCCGAAACAATCTTGCCGGATACTGCTTTGCCTCTGTAGACCTCTGGTAATCCAATTTCATGATCATCCGAAATAGACACCGGTGGTATTAACAGTTAATCATGGACCGGTTGCACCCTACACAATGTCCGTTATTATCGTTCCTTAAAAAAAATGCACAAGTCCTTTGTAGTGTGTACACAGTTACTAATGTTAATTGTTAATGTGATTGATCCTCACTCGTGTCCATCTAGCCTCACGTATCATGTCTTGTGTTCTATTACACGAGATTATATCACACTAGGCAACTATTAGACTTAATGTTCTCAGTTAGTTACTACTGTCTGATGCTGTGTGGTGCATCAGTAATCATCACTCTCTTTGGTGAATCAACTTCCTTCTAGCTTTAGTTACGTTCTGTATGCAACTTTATTGATTGTTGAACTGGTGTTCTTCCGAATGGGATTTGATTCTTTCCCAAAAAACTTGTTGAGTTTCCTTGGATCTGGTAGGGAACAGCACTGCAGTTTACACTAAATTACATCTAATGGTATCCATACAGGCTCGTGTAAACTAAATCAAATATCTCCTTCACACGTTAGATGTTCTAACTGCTGCAGTGACAAGCATGGCTGCCTAAATCCACATTTTCAAGTTCCCCTAGTTGGTCCCAACTCGGGTTTATATGGCAAACTACCAAAGTTGGCCACATGACGTTATCCTTTATGCCCCCACACAGGTGGCACATTGGCAGATCATCTCCTGTCAGGGATCCATCCCCCCTCTGGCTCCCTCAATGTTAGATTTGTCATCACTGGTTTAGACATCCAAAACAATCTAGAGAGTTACTGTCGAGTTCCAACAAAGAGTTTCGATACCAAGCTGCCAATCATGGTTTTCCAAACAAGCTTACATTGTGCACGTGACGTTGTTCATGTCCGGCAGGTGTTCCACTGTTTTCAATAACAAGCCCTCAAATTTCTGTCATGTGGTGACAGTCAAAACCTCCATTCCGTCTGATGTCCGGAACTATAGATGACAAACGGAACCATTCCATATCCTGAGCGGGCAATTATATGTGATTTTAACTGTTATGAACTGCCAACGCGTTGTATCCCTTCCTTCTCACTCACCACCAAATGTGTATATGGGCTGACCCGATGTAACCCGTGCAGCTGTGTTTACTCTGTTAGTACGACTGTTGTGGCCTAGAAAATATACGCCAAGCAAACGTCGGTATTATTATCTGGTTAACTCATGGCGATCTCGTGACACTGCTAGTAGTTTCTTTTTTGCCTTAGTGCCTAGTCCTATTAGCATTTCATATGTGATTCCATGTCTTCTTTTTTAGGGTATTCATTGCCTGTTCCATTTCTTCCATTGCTAGATTTGCCATCATATATTCTGCTGCTGTCTCTGTATTACTATGATGTATCTGTTTGTCTTTGATTGCTTTCTTCTGTTCGGTTGTAATATCAATGTGGTTTGCACTGGCATAATGTTCCATTAGTGCATTTGCAGCCTTTTTTCCTGAATGCAAGGCATTTCCTTGTTTAATTGTTATTTGTTTGTTTCTAGGTGATTCATTGTTCATGGCTTTCACTAGTTTCCATAGTTTGTTTCCATCCCTGTCAAAGTTCAGGTTTTCTGTTTTTTCCCTCCAACAATCTCTTGTTGTTTGATTTACTGTTCTTTTATATTTTGCTGAGATGGCTTTGAGAGAGATGTTCGCTTCAGTTGTTTGTTCTCGCTCTGCTGTCTTCCTGGCATCTTCAACTTTGTCCTCCAAAATTTGTAGTTCTTCAGTCCAGTATGGTTTGTAATTTTTCCTCGCTCCTCTAGGAATAGACTCAGTGGCCGCCTGTATTATTGCTCTGTTTAGACTTTCCACCATTTGCTTCATGTTGCCATATCGTGTATTTATGTTTTCACAATATTTGTCTGTTAGTATGGCAAATCTATCCCAATCTGCTCGTTTGTTATTCCAGCGGGGCAAAGGCTTTTGCTCCTGTGGAACAGACTCCATATTCATTACAAGCTTGATTGGTCTGTAGTCACTACCTGCTAATTGGTCAAGCACATGGCGATCGATTTTGTGGAGGATGTCTCCTGTGCAGAAAGCTATGTCTGGAGTAGAAGTGGTAAGCCATCTTCTGGAGTAGAAGCTCGGTGTGTCATCCGTTTTGTTGAGTAGATGGAGATTTGAGTCTATTTCCCAGTCCTCCACTTCATCTCCTCTTTTATCAGTATCTAGGTATCCCCATCTTTCTGAACGGCTATTAAAGTCTCCGACAATAATGCAGTTTGTGTCAGTTATTTTCATGTTTGAGAGTGTAAGGTCCTTATCTGCTGGGCTATACAGATTGTAGATTCTTATTTTCACATCCTTTATCATTATATCAACACCTATAATTTCCGTTTGGTTGTCAGAGATCACAGATACTTCGCTGCAAGGTATTGTATTTCGTGTAAGTATTAGAACTCCTCCTTTATGTCCTTCGCGGTCAAAACGTGTGGCCTGGTATCCTCTGACTGAGAATGTGCAATTGGCATTGAGGTGTGTCTCTTGAATACATGCCACATCTATGCTATCTATCTCCATCTATTCTATCTATGAAAACATGGTTTCTAATATGTGGGGGGGGGGCGCAAGCAAAATAATGGCATTGGGCAACAAATCGAGGAGTTATTATCATGTGAAAATTAAAGAGTTGAAGTTAGTTGGATATCCTTTAACAGGGCGCCGATTAAACCCCAGAATTGTTGGCCGTTCCAGATGTACTAGGCAATGTTTACGTATAGTAGGTTCCCTTTGCTTTCTGAACGGCCGACGCTAATACTTTCGGAATCAACGCTTTGCGGTCTGCTTCTAAATCGACTGCGGCTGATTTCAGACCAAAGACTCGGTGTGTCGGGAAATTGTGAAACGCGTTCACTGCTCCTAAGCCACAGGACTGGCACAAATAACAGAACGAAATTAAAATATGAAGAAATGGATTCTGTATCTGCGATAACCCTCCTCTCTGTCTGTGGTAGTCCTCCTCTCTGTCTGTGATAACCGTCCTCTCTATCTGCAATATCCATCCTCTCTGTAATCTTCCCCTAGGAAGTGTTTGGCGAACATCACAAGTGATTTACGTTAAGCTAACATGTGAGATACGTGTAAAGAGAACAACAAGCAGCATCAACAAAAACATGTTCTCTCCGGGTTTCGCGTGCCTGCAAGTGGTTATCATATCTGAACAAAACCTGTCGAGGGAGCAATACAGCTTGGGTTCCAGTCATTCGGGATAAATTAACAGTTTAGCGTTTGGTTTTGGGTTAAGGGTCTTTTTCATTGCACATGGGTGTAATAAATGCTACAGTCTCCTCCCATATATCGCGCACGGATCTCAAACGGAGTGCACTAACTCTGTTGCACCGGCTAGCATTCTAATGTGTGCATGCTAGAATCACTCATGTTATAACTATTCTTCCATGGGTGACTTTTACATTTTGTTTAAATGTGTCTTGGCAGCGACCACTTCGGCCTTCTCTTTTCGATTTTCAATTTAGGAATAGTTGGTCCAATCCCCCCAACTACTGCAGACGACGAGCCCAGGTGTCAAACCACTTTCGACCGCGTTCATGTTATTATCAGCGCGTTTGATTTTCAGTTGCAGGAGGCATTTGAACTTGCGAAAGGGTTCCTTGTGATTACCATCATTGTCCGAAAAGGCTGCGCGTCTAATTCACTACTGCAGGATTGGTTAAGTAAGTATAAGACCCTTTTACACGCCTCAGGGTGCATTGGGCTTTCGGTGCTAGACTCGTACTTTTATTGACCACTGGGCACTCGGTTCGTGTTGTGGTCTGTATTGCGCCGTCTTTACTTCCCAATACAATGCCTGTACTCATTTTAGGTTGGGTATACTACAACTTCTTCTTCTTCTTTATCTGCGTCCATCCGAATTTTTTTTTTCTTTTTCGGACGTGATTGCGTTGTGCCTGTTTACAGCAGAGCTGCGTTCTTACGCCATTAGGCCGACATATCCGACTTCTGCGAGCATTTGTTGACCGGGTTAACTTTCCCGGGGGGTTGGGTATACAGGTGCGCCCAATTCAATGTTAACTGATTCTGTGTTAAAGGATAATATATCGTCAAATATGACATCCCATTTAAATAGAAGGGCGACATATCGCCATACTAGTGTCATTTGTTTGTTTAGTTTCGTGGTATCTTCCGCAGTTTTAATGTTCAGTGAATGTAAATTTACATTATAATACATGTTAATTTTATCGTATACCATGTATGTTCCAAACTTTATGTTTTTCTTTTGTACACTGAATCAGTTAAAGATTCCAACCCGCTCCGATGCATATCGACACCATAACCATCAGGCCCGCTAGCGAGTGTCTAGCCACCACGTCTCCCAACCAGGTTTATATTTTCTAATATATTGATGCTTCTCTTGTGACATCCAGAATAGCTTCTCCACGGCAGTTGGAACATTTCACTGACAACAGCAAGCGATATTTCTCAGCTCAGACCGTCCACGAGAAAAGGTCAAGTTGTAAAATATTGTATCAGACGTATTATATCAAAAGTGCCACTGATATCCCTGGCTCCGCGCGCGCCAAGCTCTTCTGGCAAAAGTTATACCATGACAGGCAGATACATCCAAGCTGGAGTATCCGTTATGTAGTTGTCTTCCCCAGAGAGATAAGCAGTAAAGTACTACCCACTTGAAACAAAAATGCCAGATAAGAAACGACACGTGATCATTTCTACGTTTCGCTGCTCGCCTCCTACAGAGAAGAGCATCAGGGAGTAATAGGTGTGTTCGTGTAACAACTGGTTCGGACAGGAATAGGTCATGTGTCGTAAGTCAAAGAACGAGAAATGTAGTCAAACTACTATCCCTGAGGTGGAGTCTCTGTTGACAATGAAGAAACTACAACATTACCATTGAAGAAAGTAAACATTACCAACCTATATAGAAAGTTAACGTTACTAACCTATGCAGAAGGGAAATATTACCAACCTATACAGCAATTAAACATTGCCAACCTATACAGAAAACACATATTACCAACCTATACAGAAAGTAAACATTACCAACCTATACAGAAAGGAAATATTACTTACATCATTCCTCAACTCATTGGCACCTTGCCGTCTTGACAGACGATAGTTTGTGCTTCAAAAAGGCATAATAACTATTACCCATGGCGGTAGCGAATGTGACTGATAAGGCTAATTCGCGCTGTAAATGTTCGTTCACAGTGGGTGCATGTGAACCGTGGTCATTTCCACCAACATGCGCCATCTTACGTCTCACACGCTCGGTGTGTGACTTATCTGCAATAATTTTCTCCTTTGTCTTTATTCCATTTCTGATGTTTGCCCTCCATGCAACACGTTCAGCGGCGACTTGCTCCCCATGTGCATTATCAATGCCTGTATCAATCATGTCCCGTTTACACACATCTTTGTATCGTAGCAGAGGCCGACCCTGAAATCTCTTACTGTAGTGTGTGTAAAGAATGAATGTCGTATGAGTTACTTGTTTTTCTTTACCACTTTAGTGTCGTCCCTGGAGTGAAGAGAATCGATACCCACATTTTTTAAATTCCATATCTCTATTCTGGAGATATCCAGCAGACTCCGTCCACACACTCCCTCAATCTGAAGACACCTTCCTCTCACTCTTACTCACCCCTGGATCATGCCCCCTCTCATTCTTCTCCAAGATAACACACTTGACAGCTCTCGCTTCAACAAATAAAAACAAGAAATTTATTAAAGCAAAGAGTATATGTAGGAGAAGTGTATGTGTGTATAAGGTGTAGAATGTGTGACGTGTATTCTAAATCGTCTATAGACTCAGATCAGTGTTCAAGAGTAGTTCATTCTCATCCCTGTGCTGAAGACACACCAGCACCATGTATCCCATACAGGTAGCCTCACCCAGGTGATGCTCCTCCGGTCACGTGAAGACTTCCTCCGTTGTCTCTGGAACCACTAGGATGCTTGGACACCCCTGACAAACACTGTCTAATTAGAGTCTGATTCACACTATGAACTTCCGCGGTTATTTGACGGATTGTTAATCAGGAAATTATAATCCTATTGTCACTGTTAGTGGAGAAATTTTAATGGATCTAGAGTCACTGGTTCTAAAGATTCCTCATATTAACACCACAATCTAACTGTTCTGGGTATCAGTATAAATTATGCAATGTTCTGACTGTTTATTGGTACATCTATCACTTGGCTAAACCTCCCTCTCGTCAACATGTCCTGCTCAGCAGAAGCCAGGTTCCCGCAAACCAACTTGGGTATAAGCCCTATGTAGCGGCCTCTCAGCAACCTCTGTCTTCAGATGCTGAGCCATCATTGTCAAACTTTGAAACTGCTTCTTCGAAGTAAATCCTCTCCCACTCACGTGGAACACTCAAGGGGAACTGTACATGGAACCTGTAGAGCAGATAACATCATGGTGAGGGCAACTCAGTCCTGGCCAGAATTGGGCAAATGTAGGCCAATCACAGCACTCAGATCTATAACAGAGATCCGATCTCTGTCATACGGCCAAATAACTCAATCATATGATCTGAGACATGGCAACACCAGGAAAGACTAAAGGAACGGGTAGAAACCCAGCAGATGCCCTACTGAAGATCCTACCATTACACATTCCCCTCCTCCCTCTCAACCATCCTTAATCTCTCTAATTATTATTCCACTACATTGTCCTCAACTTCCCGAGTAAAATGATATATAACACAAGCTACATGAAGCCACACAATAGAATACTAGTGCCGACGCTCCTATGATACTTTCTAGCACCGCACTTATAGAACATTCTATCACTAATCATACTACATTATATCACTACACAGTACTGTACTCTATTCATAATCATACTCTTAAGTTAGATATAATTAATTGCCTACCATATGTCTATTCCTGTTGTTACTCGAGAAACTAGGCAATCCGATTGGATCTATGTCCGTGGATAACTATCACTACTAGATAGGCTAGTCCCTCTAATATACCACAACTGGGAATTATCCCCAATCCTAACACAGCAGAATGTTTTCCTCGGCTCCATCCACCTGTTTACTGCACTGGGTTTTATATAGGTGCTTGAGTGAGTCACCAGGAAGTCCAGACGCCAATCAATCCAGAATCTGGCTTTGTCCTCCTGTTTCCAGACTAACCAGAGTCAATTAGCTGTCAAGTTTCCTTTTCATCTGGAGAGTTCTTTGTCTCATCCAACAAATATCCGGGTTGTCTGTAAGCCGGAGACCTTTCTCCCATTACAGAATCCTTCTGACCTCTAGCAGGCATTCTGTCTATCACTTGCAACGACCAACTTCCGTTTTGTAGACAAATGTCGCCAGTACACACCTCTCGAACAACATCCTGTCATCAACTTGTCGACTGTGTGTAGACAACTCTACGTGACTCCCTTTGATCTCATACACACTGTTGACCAGGTGTCGAGAATCTGTACCGACGTATTTCCCTCAGTTTGTTCACCATAACAGAGTCAATTGTGTTAGCAAAATAATGTCGGGTTTGGTTATCATTGATCGACTGACAAGTTACTTTATCCTGTGACATAGGCCCCCTCCTAAGAGAGTAGTCCGCAACAACTCTTTCTTCTTGGAGGTTCGATCCAGATGATCTATTCCTCTTCTTCAGGAGCTGGATGTCTAGACAGGAAATTCGCTCCAACAGTTTCTGTATTTCCTCCTCCAGGGCCTTTTCTTTAGAGAATGGCACTGGGTAAACCTTTTGGCGAACAGGCTCTTGAGTGGTCAAAGTCATCTCGAACTCCACCAACCTCGTTCGTCCTGGTTTATCAGTCAGTATCTCCTTATGAGACTTGAGAACCTGGGTTATCTTTTCCCTCTCCTGGGAAGTCAGATCAGGGTTCACCTGTACATCCTTGTAGGTTTCCTGGTGTACCAGGGGATATTCCCTTCCCTCGTTGGTTCCCACTTCTGTCTCCACTGCAACTGCCATTGCCATGAGGTGAGCTGCTTTTTCTCCTGGTCTCTCTTCGTATTTCCGCAAGAGATTGATATGGAAAATCTTCGACTTTCCCCGTATCCGGATCTGATAGTTCGTTCTGGATATCACCCTTTCCACGGGAAATGGTCCTTGCCAACCTATCTCCAGTTTGTTGTTTCCCGTTGGGAGTAGCAACAATACTTTAGTCTCCCACCTCTAGAGATCTGTCTTTCGACCTACGATTGTAGTAAGCCGCATGTCTTTTTCTGGCCTTTTTCAAGTTTTGATTCGCCAGAGTCCATCCCTTGTGAAGTTTTTCTTTCAGTTCCTCCACATATCTGTAAGAAGAGATCACTTCTTCTGATGTCCCCTCTTCAGTCCAACTCCTCAACATGGCTTCCAACGGTCCTTTGATTGGACGACCAAACAGCAACGTAGCAGGTGGTAGTCCTGTTGAGCCATGAGGAACTTCCCGATAGGCAAAGAGTGCTGCTGGGATATATTCATCCCACCTATCAGGTTTTTCCTGCGCTAGTTTCCTGAGCATTGTCATCAACGTGCCGTTGAAACGCTCTACTTGTCCATTGGCTTGAGGGTGGTAAGGGCTGGTATGGATATGGTTAGAGTGGAACACCCTAAATACCTCCTCCATAAGTTTTCCACAAAACTGGGACCCATTGTCCGTCAGTATTTGATCAGGAAAGCCTAATCTTGTAAAGGCCTCCATCAGTGCGTCCGCCACTCGTTTCGAGTCAATCTTGGTCAACGGTATGGCTTCACCCCACATTGTACAGCAATCCACCATGGTGAGTATGTACATGTTCCTCTTCCTAGTCCTAGGAAGTGGACCCACAATATCGATGGCTACCCTCTCGAAAGGAGAGTTCATGATGGGCATTTCACCCAAGACCACCGGCGCTGTCCAGTGTTTCGGTGCCACCCTCTGGCACTCAGGGCATGACTTCACATACCGACGCACATCACCTGTCATTCCCGGCCAATAGTAATGGCAGGAAATTCGCTGCATCGTGGCGGCAATACCCATATGCCCACTGAATGAGATGGTATGCCCCATATGAAGAATCTGGGAACGATGGGCCTTTGGGACCACCAACTGACCATGTAGGTTGTCTCCCCTTCCGGCTCTCCTGTAGAGTATCCTATTCTTCATATAGTACTGCCCCCGTTTGGGTGGATCAGCACTTTTCTGCAGCTTTTTGTAGCAAGGACGTAGAGTAGCATCCTCACTCTGGGCAGTTCGCAACTCCCCTGGCAGTGGGTTAGTCACATTGGCTTCTGCCTCATCCGTTTTCGTCTGAGAGCGAGTCTCAATTGCTCCCATATGGATTGGCTCCCTGGGCATTCCCAGAAAGACATACCGGCAACCGAGGATTACGGGAAAAATGGGATCGGTCAATACAGCGGCCTTGATGGTGCCGGTGACATATCTTGACCGAATCTCCACTCTGGCAATGGGCAATTTCATGGCTACAGCACTCTTCTGTGCAGGCTGTATCTCCATGGTTTCACCTGTGAATTGTTCTGGATGTACCAGATCCGCAGAAATCACGGCCTCCCCGTCCAGTCCTGTGTCGTATAAACACTCCACTTGACGACCGTTAACCTCTACCAATTCCACTACAGGTGGTTTTTCCTGGTCTGGAGTCTCTTCTTCGGCCTCGACCTGTTCGGTGGGCTCCACCTTAGGTTTTCCGGGGCACACGATGAATTGAGTGTCTCCTGACTTTCCTCTGCAGTCAATAGCATTGTGTGTATTCGACCTGCAGTGTTTGCACCATTTCCCTGTCCTAGATTTTCTTGTGCCGGACTTGAGTGAGCTCTCCTGGTGGTGAGCTTCCTTATCGACCTTGGCATTGTCAGTGTCCACCTGCGTTGAAGTCACTTGACATGCCGCGAAGTGAGGGTTCTTAGCCTTCGATTTGCAATCCCTCGTATTGTGAGAAGGTGACTTACAAATCGAACACCACTTCTCCGACCATGGTCGTTTTTGTGTAGAGCTCGAAGTTTTCTTGCTTTCCCCCTTCGTCTTCTCCGAACTCTCCTCTGAAGTTTTGACATATGGTTCCACCTTTTTAGTTCCTGTGCTTTTTGCTTTCTTCAGGTTATGTTTTTCCTGACTTTTGGTGTTTGTAGAAATGTTCTCTGCTGCCTCCCCATGGACCTCGACGAACCGTTCTGCCAATTTCGTCACCATGTCGATTCGTTCCGCCCCTTGTTCTCCCAAGAATGTCCTGAGAGGTTTCGACATTTGCTTCCGCATCTGGTCGACTACCGTGAGCTCTTCCAGACTCTCATAGTCATGCGCAAACCCAGCCAAATCCATCCACTTATGGAGATATGCTTTCAGACGCAGACTATAGGCGGCGAACAACTCCCCCGGTTCTCGTTTCGCTCCTCGAAATTTTTTCCGGTAGGTATGTGACGTAACCTTCGAAATCGTTTCAGCAAAGCCGTCTTCAACTCGTCATAATTGTTCTCATGTCCTGGTGGCAGGCGAGAATAAACCTCGTAACCGGTCCCGCGTAAACCCTGGGATAGCTTGAGATTCCATTTGTCACGCTCCAGACCCATAGCAACTGACATAGCCTCGAAGCGTTGAAGGTACTGGTCAATCTTCTCTTTGTCCTCCTCGTAGATCGCTAGAGGGAACTTCATAGCATGGTAGCTATGTCCACTTACTGGTGTTGAGCCAGGGAGAGAGGAACCTCCCACTGCTCCCTCAGTTTCCCCACTAGATTGCCTCTTGAGCTCGAGTTCCCGCATCCGGTACTCATGCTCCCTTTTCTGAGCCTCTTGCTCCGCTTCCCGTTGCTTAGCAGCTTGCTCAACCTCAAGTAACTTAGCAGCTTGCTCTGCTTCCAATTTTTTAGCTTCTATTTCCAGCCTTCTCATGGCTTGCTCAGCCTCAAGTTGCCTAGCAGCTTGTTCTGCTTCCAATTTCTTAGCTGCTTGCTCTGCCTCCATCCTTCTCAATTCCAACTCGGCCTTTCGATCTTCCCTTTCTGCTTGACGATACTCCCTCTCCACTTCCTGTATGTAATCTGTTAGTGCAGAACCCGACAATCCTATTTCTTCCCCCTTTGCTCTAAGTTCTGCCGTAGTTAATCTAGGAGTGGCCATTTTACAGAGAGGTAACTCAGCAGATAGAGTATAGATGATCTCTAAACCAATATATAGCTAATGACAAAATACTATTAATCTATATATTTATAACACACCATACAACACAACACAATCACTCAGTGACAAGAGTAGAATCAGGACCACAGACCTATGCAGACGTGTGAAGTGTGAACAGGTAAGATAAGTCCTAACACCTATCCACATTCACTCTAGCTGGATTCTCACTAATAGGATATCTCCATCCTCTAACTAAAGATCCCGTGTTAAAAGATCCCGTTGTCTAAAGATCCCGCTGTCCAAAGATCACGTTTACGAGCCCCCAATAAATGTAGTGTGTGTAAAGAATGAATGTCGTATTAGTTACTTGTTCTTCTTTACCACTTTAGTGTCGTCCCTGGAGTGAAGAGAATCGATACCCACATTTGTTTTAATTCAATATCTCTATTCTGGAGATATCCAGCAGACTCCGTCCACACACTCCCTCAATCTGAAGACACCTTCCTCTCACTCTTACTCACCCCTGGATCATGCCCCCTCTCATTCTTCTCCAAGATAACATACTTGACAACTCTCGCTTCAACAAATAAAAACAAGAAATTTATTAAAGCAAAGAGTATATGTAGGAGAAGTGTATGTGTGTATAAGGTGTAGAATGTGTGACGTGTATTCTAAATCGTCTATAGACTCAGATCAGTGTTCAAGAGTAGTTCATTCTCATCCCTGTGCTGAAGACACACCAGCACCATGTATCCCATACAGGTAGCCTCACCCAGGTGATGCTCCTCCGGTCACGTGAAGACTTCCTCCGTTGTCTCTGGAACCACTAGGATGCTTGGACACCCCTGACAAACACTGTCTAATTAGAGTCTGATTCACACTATGAACTTCCTCGGTTATTTAACGGATTGTTAATCAGGAAATTCTAATCCTATTGTCACTGTTAGTGGAGAAATCTTAATGGATCTAGAGTCACTGGTTCTAAAGATTCCTCATATTAACACCACAATCTAACTGTTCTGGGTATCAGTATAAATTATGCAATGTTCTGATTGTTTATTGGTACATCTATCACTTGGCTAAACCTCCCTCTCGTCAACATGTCCTGCTCAGCAGAAGCCAGGTTCCCGCAAACCAACTTGGGTATAAGCCCTATGTAGCGGCCTCTCAGCAACCTCTGTCTTCAGATGCTGAGCCATCATTGTCAAACTTTGAAACTGCTTCTTCGAAGTAAATCCTCTCCCACTCACGTGGAACACTCAAGGGGAACTGTACATGGAACCTGTAGAGCAGATAACATCATGGTGAGGGCAACTCAGTCCTGGCCAGAATTGGGCAAATGTAGGCCAATAACAGCACTCAGATCTATAACAGAGATCCGATCTCTGTCATACGGCCAAATAACTCAATCATATGATCTGAGACATGGCAACACCAGGAAAGACTAAAGGAACGGGGAGAAACCCAGCAGATGCCCTACTGAAGATCCTACCATTACACATTCCCCTCCTCCCTCTCAACCATCCTTAATCTCTCTAATTATTATTCCACTACATTGTCCTCAACTTCCCGAGTAAAATGATATATAACACAAGCTACATGAAGCCACACAATAGAATACTAGTGCCGACGCTCCTATGATACTTTCTAGCACCGCACTTATAGAACATTCTATCACTAATCCTACTACATTATATCACTACACAGTACTGTACTCTATTCATAATCATACTCTTAAGTTAGATATAATTAATTGCCTACCATATGTCTATTCCTGTTGTTACTCGAGAAACTAGGCAATCCGATTGGATCTATGTCCGTGGATAACTATCACTACTAAGATAGGCTAGTCCCTCTAATATACCACAACTCGGAATTATCCCCAATTCTAACACTACAGAATGTTTTCCTCGACTCCATCCACCTGTTTACTGCACTGGGTTTTATATGGGTGCTTGAGTGAGTCACCAGGAAGTCCAGACGCCAATCAATCCAGAATCTGGCTTTGTCCTCCTGTTTCCAGACTAACCAGAGTCAATTAGCTGTCAAGTTTCCTTTTCATCTGGGGAGTTCTTTGTCTCATCCAACAAATATCCGGGTTGTCTGTAAGCCGGAGACCTTTCTCCCATTACAGAATCCTTCTGACCTCTAGCAGGCATTCTGTCTATCACTTGCAACGACCAACTTCCGTTTTGTAGACAAATGTCGCCAGTACACACCTCTCGAACAACATCCTGTCATCAACTTGTCGACTGTGTGTAGACAACTCTACGTGACTCCCTTTGATCTCATACACACTGTTGACCAGGTGTCGAGAATCTGTACCGACGTATTTCCCTCAGTTTGTTCACCATAACAGAGTCAATTGTGTTAGCAAAATAATGTCGGGTTTGGTTATCATTGATCGACTGACAAGTTACTTTATCCTGTGACACTTACCCATCTGTAATTCATCAAAAAAGATGTCCTTTGGTATTCTACCATCATCCATTCTCCTAAGATGTCCTATCCATCTAAGTCTACGAAGACTGAGCATGGAATAAACCTGATCTTTCCAACACTCCAGTATTTGTGATTTTGTCTTGCCACTTAATACCAAGAATTCTTCGCAGACACCGCATATGAAAGCTGTTTAAACGTTTCTCTTGGTGTGAGTAAGTTGTCCACTGCCATAAAGAAGAGTACTAAGGACACAGGCTTGATAGACAAGGACTTTTGTTTTGGCAGTAAGCTTCCTGTTCTCCCAGACTCTTTTTCTTAACTTGTTCATTGTTGTTGCTGCCTTACCAATCCGGATGGTGATTTCATGATCTAGAGATAATTTGCTATTTACCACTGATCCTAGATATGTAAAATGGTCTACCATCTCTAGTTCAGCGTCACCAATAAAGATTGATGGTACGCCATGTGCACCTTGTGTCATAATTTGTGTCTTCTTTTTGCTAATTGTTAAACCAAATTCAGAACAAGCATTTCAGAATGCAGATAGTAGACATTGTAATTCTTCCTCAGAGTGGGCTGTAACTGCAGCATCATCTGCAAAAAAGCAATTCTCTAATCAGTACCCTCCTAACTTTGGTCTTGGCCTTCAATCTCTGAGCATTGTAGAGGCCA
>JACEFZ010003515.1:0-35745 GCA_014155875.1 Cepaea nemoralis | reverse complement strand
TTTCAAGACCCCCCCCCCTCCCTGTCATATACCGGAAGGTGTATTGGCAGTAAATGACAGTGTGACGATGACAGATACACAGGCAGGCAGATGGACAGCTCAAAACGAAAACTTCACCGCGTCATTCACTGATTCACTGAAGTGGGATGTATTGAGACATCAATATTATCATCAGTGCCTTGCCGGCTGGGGTAGGCAATGATGCTTCTCCGCAAACTGCGATCTCCGACGGCATGGATCATGCATTGACTCTTTTCTGTGCCAGGACACAAGACTGTCAAGAATCTTCCCACGCTATCTTTCTCTAACTCTCTTTCCATAAATCTGCGCGGTTGTCACAACATGTTCCTGTTGTTGATTTCTCTTTATGTGGAAAAAGAAACCAAAACAAACAACAACAAGAAACAAACAAAAAACAAACAAAAAAACAACGAAGAACACGGATGACTGCTTCTTTCTAATATTTGTAATAAGTTGTCTTCACGTCTTAGCTTCCCTCAAAATGTCTAGATTGTTCATTTTGTCTGTCCAATTAATTTTCAGCATTCTTCTATAAAACCACATCTCAAAGGCTTTTAAGGATTTTTTTCGCCTGTTTACTAATTTTCCAGGATTCGCAGCCGTATGTTAAAATCGGTTCTATGTAACATACAAGAAATCTGTCTTATCTATCTGACTATAAAATAGGATTCGTCATCCTGAAACATGTTATTAAATAGATTTCGGACGACATACTAAACAATATAAATTGTTAGCAAGTTTTAATTAGCTGTGATGGTTTAGGAACTTGTGATGGTATAGGAATTCGTGATGGTTTAGGAATTCCGTAATGGTGTAGGAATCCATGATGGTGTAGGAATCCATGATGGTGGGTGTAGGAATCCATGATGGTATAGGAATCAATGATGGTGTAGGAATCCGTGATGATGTAGGTATCAATGATGGTGTAGGAATCCATGGCGGTGTAGGAATCCGTGATGATGTAGGAATCCGTGATGATGTAGGAATCCGTGGCGGTATAGGAATCCGCGATGGTGTAGGAATCCTAGGTGGTATAGATCCAATTCCCAGAGTTGGCAGAAATTAATTTTTTGTTCTGAATGCAATTCTAAAATTGACCCAGCATCAATGTCACAACCCACATCACATATAAATAAGATTTATTTATTTAATTGTTTCGGGATTTGAGGTTTGAAGATTGAGCACAACCCACTACTGGCAACGCTGATGGTATTTCGGTACGAACCTAAGGGCTTGTCCACGTCAGACTGAAAGCACTAGATTCAAGTTTCGCTCTCATTTGAGATAGTCAGTAGTGCATATCCATAACTGAACCCGGGATAAAACTCCGGATCACTGGAGTGTGAGGCTGGTGTGTAACCACATGGATAAGAGATAGAGTAAGTAACAAGGACGATTAAATACACCGTGAGTTAAAGAGTTAACGGCTACCATACATTTTGAACAAAGAGGCGCCTGAGACGTACCACAAATGTTAGGTGACGTAAGCGGTCGAGGGAAGCAAGAGGCGATAGTGAGGAGAACAAAGGGTAGAACTAGGGACATGGTGTGAAAACAGGCTGTCTTTTCGGTGGCTATCGATGTACAGAAAGACAAGAAAGATCAACGTTGTAGACTGTTATGAATAGATCAGAGATATGTGTAGGCTAAGGTGTCCTACTGGATGAGGCTTAAGTAGCCAGACAGGACATTATAACATGTTTAACATATTAGTTTATTTCTCACAGGAGAATGGATCCACAGCCTGCACTGGTTGAGAGGCCAGATAATTCACGATACACTCGCCATCAGATTGGTGAGGACATCTTGCACAATGTGGTGTTGTGTGAGAGAAACACATGTTAGATCGCCTACACAGAGCTTTGTCATATATTTGTATGCCATCGGACATTCTGTGAGAGCGAAATTGACCTGTATATGTACCTGACGTTCTAGACATGCTAAAGTCAAAGAGTGTCAACGTCTCACATTGCACAAAGGCACTCTAACTTCTTCATACGCACTCATAAAAACATCAGTTGTGCATATGGTACGTCTATCATTTATTTCAGGCGAACCTGATACAATTACAAAGTATACACAGGCGGAGGCTGCCTTATATCATTATACAAATGCCGCCTTACATACGATTATAGCACACGATCAATTACACAATCCTGTACTCGCTATCTTCAACTAGCACTCTCGCAAGCTAAGCATTTGCTCTCGAAAAACACAAGCGTCCTCCCCTGAAACTGTTTGGTCCCGTCTGACGTTCCCAAACTAGTTGGCTGAACTTGTCGCACTTGACCCCGTGCTTTCCGTAAAACCCGTGCTGTCCTAGCAGTCTCGTTGTACTGCAGTCCGTCCGTGCTAAGCTGGGTTATTCAGTGTACTGACGTCTAGTTCGTTCAGTGCAGTGTTCCGTGAACTGGCGTCCCCTCCTACCACCCGGCCTGGTCCTGCCGGTGTCCTGTCTATGACACGTTTGTGTCCCCACCTAAGTCCTGTCTCCACTTTATGTACTATCCTGTAGATGTCATGTCTTATGACCACTCTGTGTCTTGATTTGTGTCCTGTCTCTACTCTATCGCTATATTGCAGATGTCCTTATCTATGTCCTATCTGTCGTTATCTAATTGTCCTAGACAATGTAACATTCAGTAGTTTGAGAGAAGCTAAGTCGTAAAGACAGCTTATCACAGGCATCAGAATGAAGCAGTCATCATTTTTTGGCCACGTTATGAGAAGATAACAATTGGGACATATTATGACAACAGAACAGATTTGCGGAAAGAGAAATAGAGGAAGACAGCGGGAAAAAATTATTCAGTCTTGTGTCATGGCACGTAAGAGAGTCAACACAAGAATCTGTCCATGCTTTCGGAGATCCCAAGTTTTGGAGAGGCGTGATCGCGCCAGCCAACCGGCCAGCCGGTCAGCCAGAAAGGCACGGCATGATGAGTTTGTCATTGGTTTCTCAACGAGAAGTCAACATTAAAGTCCAACTGACTTTATTGAGCCCACTGCATCGCCGTCAGCGCACAGGAAGTTTTAGAGATAGCGCGATAAATCTCTCGGCTGCGTGGACTCTTTATATTGACTTAATTGTACTTTATTGGCATACCAGATGTGCACGTCTTGCCTCCAAGCAATAATTTACGTATCTATTTGTCTAAACACTAGATCCTTTGATCGTCTATTATAATATATATTATTATTCGGTGAATGACAATCATTACGTGAGGGTTTATTTTCATTGCTTTACATCTGAGGTTTCATGAGCCTAATAGGTTTAGTTTTTTTTTTTTTAGTTTTAGTCGTTGGATCAACATCACGGCACACGGTTTAACCCATAAGTGCTCCGTTTTCCTCCTAACTGAAACCTGAGTCTGGAGAAGCTCAGCTCAATGCACGAACTCCGTTGCATCGGCGAGGATCCTGAAATACTTTGGGTAGATTTTTAACTCGAAATTTTGCCCGGGCAGTACCGTTAGGCTGCTCTTTTTCGATTTCCAACTGCCAAGAGATTTTTTACGTGCGCAACAAAACACACCGGCGTCCGATCTCACTACCCAGAGATGAGGGGAAATTTTATTACTGGAAGTCCAGGTAGATTTTTTACATAAGTCCCGGTCCTCACCGGGGCCTGAATCCGGGACCTCCAGCACTCGAGGCGGACACCATACCTCAAGACCACTTAGCTCCCCCCCCCCCTAAGCCCCCCTCCCCCAACTCAGCCCCCATATGAGCCTAATAGTTGAAATACATGATGATGATGATGATGATGATGATGATGATGATGATGATGATGATGGTGATGATGATGATGATGATGATACTTTGGCGGGAGATCAGCATGATTAAATGGATAAGATCGCTTGTTCTTAAACAACCGATGTCGAGGTTCAACGCCTACACCGGTCAGTTGGACTAAACTGTTGACTTCTCGTCGTTGACTTGGGGACGACAATGACAAGTATCTCTGATAGCCTGATGGCGAGGGACACTGGTATTAGGGAAAGTTATTCCACACACAAACATCAGTCCAGTGCACTAGAAGTTGTCACACGTGTATGGACTACGCGTGAGTTCACAGCGAGCGATTGCAATAATAAGAATGTTTTAGCCAGAGTTCCCCAGTGTTGTGTTAGTGCTCTTGCCTGCTGAGACAGTGAACTGAGTTCAGTCCCTGGATAGTGGTATTGCTATTTCTTCCACCACCGAGGCTCTGGGGCCGGCCCAGCTTCATAAACTGAACACCACACAATCTGTAGAATTTTCTGGGTAGTAAACGCAATGTGGAAGATAACTGGAGATTTCACCTCATAATCCCGTGATCTAGAATATGCAAACTTTTAACACGTCATATTCCAACAACAACATATAACATGGCACTATCCTTCGACATTATAATGCCTCACAGTTCAATGTCCTGTAGTGAAGTAGAGAAGAAATCAAGGAAGCTACTACACGCGATGAGGCGTACTGCACACATGCAGTGGAATCTATAGTTGTGTAGGTGAACCCTCACTCCGTGGGTCATGTGATCTATGCCACGCCGAGAACCTTTACTTCCCCCGACATTTCCTGGTGCCGTTTTAGGTTGTGTCGATCTCGGGTCACGGGTCATTTTGTTTTAAAAAATATCAAAGTTAATGGGATTCGAACGCATGATCCCTGGAACGACATACCAGCGTGTTAGCTAATGAGCTTGAGCGGAACGACATACCAGCGTGTTAGCTACTGAACTACAACAGAACGACATACCAGCGTGTTAGCTACTGAACTACAGCGGAAGGACATACCAGCGTGTTAGCTACTGAACTACAACAGAACGACATACCAGCGTGTTAGCTACTGAACTACCACAGAACGACATACGCGTGTTAGCTACTGAACTACAACAGAACGACATACCAGCGTGTTAGCTACTGAACTACAGCGGAACGACATACCAGCGTGTTAGCTACTGAAATACAACAGAACGACATACCAGCGTGTTAGCTACTGAACTACAGCGGAACGACTACCAGCGTGTTTAGCTACTGAACTACAGCAGAACGACATACCATCGTGTAAGCTACTGACTACAACAGAACGACATACCAGCGTGTTAGCTACGAACTACAGCGGAAGGACATACCCGCGTGTTAGCTACTGAACTACCACAGAACGACATACCCGTCGTGTTAGCTACTGAACTACAACAGACGACATACCAGCGTGTTAGCTACTGACTACAGCGGAACGACATACCAGCGTGTAGCTATGAACTACAGCGGAACGACATATCAGCGTGTTAGCTATGAACTACAGCGGAACGACATACCAGCGTGGTTAGCTACTGAACTACAGCAGAACGACATACCAGCGTGTTAGCTACTGACCTACAACAGAACGACATACCAGCGTGTTAGCTACTGAACTACAGCAGAACGACATACCAGCGTGTTAGCTACTGAACTACAGCAGAACGACATACCAGCGTGTTAGCTACTGAGCTACAGCAGAACGACATACCAGCGTGTTAGCTACTGGAAACTACAGCAGAACGACATACCAGCGTGTTAGCTACTGAACTACAGCGGAACGACATACCAGCGTGTTAGCTACTGAGCTACAGCAGAACGACATACCAGCGTGTTAGCTACTGAACTACAGCAGAACGACATACCAGCGTGTTAGCTACTGAACTACAGCGGAACGACATACCAGCGTGTTAGCTACTGAACTACAGCAGAACGACATACCAGCGTGTTAGCTACTGAACTACAGCGGAACGACATACCAGCGTGTTAGCTACTGAACTACAGCGGAACGACATACCAGCGTGTTAGCTACTGAACTACAGCAGAACGACATACCAGCGTGTTAGCTACTGAGCTACAGCAGAACGACATACCAGCGTGTTAGCTACTGAACTACAGCGGAACGACATACCGCGTGTTAGCTTACTGAACTACAGCGGAACGACATACCAGCGTGTTAGCTACTGAACTACAGCGGAACGACATACCAGCGTGTTAGCTACTGAGCTACAGCGGAACGACATACCAGCGTGTTAGCTACTGAACTACAGCGGAACGACATACCAGCGTGTTAGCTACTGAACTACAGCAGGAACGACATACCAGCGTGTTAGCTACTGAACTACAGCGGAACGACATACCAGCGTGTTAGCTACTGAACTACAGCGGAACGACATACCAGCGTGTTAGCTACTGAACTACAGCGGAACGACATACCAGCGTGTTAGCTACTGAACTACAGCAGAACGACATACCAGCGTGTTAGCTACTGAACTACAGCGGAACGACATACCAGCGTGTTAGCTACTGAACTACAGCGGAACGACATACCAGCGTGTTAGCTACTGAACTACAGCGGAACGACATACCAGCGTGTTAGCTAGCTGAGCTACAGCGGAAACGACATACCAGCGTGTTAGCTACTGAACTACAGCGGAACGACATACCAGCGTGTTAGCTACTGAACTAGCAGCGGAACGACAATACCAGCGTGTTAGCTACTGAACTACAGCGGACACGACATACCAGCGTGTTAGCTACTGAACTACAGCAGAACGACATACCAGCGTGTTAGCTACTGAACTACAGCGGAAACGACATACAGCGTGTTAGCTACTGAACTACGCGGAACGACATACCAGCGTGTTAGCTACTGAGCTACAGCGGAACGACATACCAGCGTGTTAGCTACTGAACTACAACAGAACGACATACCAGCGTGTTAGCTACTGAGCTACAGCAGAACGACATACCAGCGTGTTAGCTACTGAACTACAGCGGAACGACATACCAGCGTGTTAGCTACTGAACTACAGCGGAACGACATACCAGCGTGTTAGCTACTGAACGACAGCGGAACGACATAACAGCGTGTTAGCTACTGACTACAGCGGAACGACATACCAGCGTGTTAGCTACTGAACTACAGCGGAACGACATACCAGCGTGTTAGCTACTGAGCTACAGCGGAACGACATACCAGCGTGTTAGCTACTGAACTACAGCGGAACGACATACCAGCGTGTTAGCTACTGACTAACAGCGAACGACATACCAGCGTGTTAGCTACTGAACTACAGCAGAACGACATACCAGCGTGTTAGCTACTGAACTACAGCGTAACGACATACCAGCGTGTTAGCTACTGAACTACAACAGAACGACATACCAGCGTGTTAGCTACTGAACTACAGCAGAACGACATACCAGCGTGTTAGCATACTGAACTGCAACAGAAACGACATACCAGCGTGTTAGCTACTGAACTACAACAGAACGACATACCAGCGTGTTAGCTACTGAACTACAACAGAACGACATACCAGCGTGTTAGCTACTGAACTACAGCAGAACGACATACCAGCGTGTTAGCTACTGAACTACAGCGGAACGACATACCAGCGTGTTAGCTACTGAACTACACAAAACGACATACCACCTTTTAGCTACTGAACTACAACAGAACGACAAAACCAGCGTGTTAGCTACTGAACTACAGCGTAAACGACATACCAGCGTGTTAGCTACTGAACTACAACAGAACGACATACCAGCGTGTTAGCTACTGAGCTACAGCAGAACGACATACCAGCGTGTTAGCTACTGAACTACAACAGAACGACATACCAGCGTGTTAGCTACTGAACTACAGCGTAACGACATACCAGCGTGTTAGCTACTGAACTACAGCAGAACGACATACCAGCGTGTTAGCTACTGAACTACAGCGAACGACATACCAGCGTGTTAGCTACTGAACTACAACAGAACGACATACCAGCGTGTTAGCTACTGAGCTACAGCGTAACGACATACCAGCGTGTTAGCTACTGAACTACAGCGTAACGACATACCAGCGTGTTAGCTACTGAACTACAACAGAACGACATACCAGCGTGTTAGCTACTGAACTACAACAGAACGACATACCAGCGTGTTAGCTACTGAACTGCAACAGAACGACATACCAGCGTGTTAGCTACTGAACTACAGCGGAACGACATACCAGCGTGTTAGCTACTGAGCTACAGCGTAACGACATACCAGCGTGTTAGCTACTGAACTACAACAGAACGACATACCAGCGTGTTAGCTACTGAACTACAGCAGAACGACATACCAGCGTGTTAGCTACTGAACTACAGCGGAACGACATACCAGCGTGTTAGCTACTGAACTACAGCAGAACGACATACCAGCGTGTTAGCTACTGAGCTACAACAGGAACGACATATCAGCGTGTTAGCTACTGAGCTACAGCAGAACGACATACCAGCGTGTTAGCTACTGAGCTACAACAGAACGACATACCAGCGTGTTAGCTACTGAACTACAACAGAACGACATACCAGCGTGATAGCTACTGAACTACAACAGAACGACATACCAGCGTGTTAGCTACTGAACTACAGCAGAACGACATACCAGCGTGTTAGCTACTGAACTACAACAGAACGACATACCAGCGTGTTAGCTACTGAGCTACAACAGAACGACATATCAGCGTGATAGCTACTGAGCTACAGCAGAACGACATACCAGCGTGTTAGCTACTGAACTACAGCAGAACGACATACCAGCCTGTTAGCTACTGAACTACAGCAGAACGACATACCAGCGTGTTAGCTACTGAACTACAGCAGAACGACATACCAGCGTGTTAGCTACTGAACTACAGCAGAACGACATACCAGCGTGTTAGCTACTGAACTACAGCGGAACGACATACCAGCGTGTTAGCTACTAAACTACAGCAGAACGACATACCAGCGTGTTAGCTACTGAAGCAACAGAACGACATACCAGCGTGTTAGCTACTGAACTACAGCAGAACGACATACCAGCGTGTTAGCTACTGAACTGCAACAGAACGACATACCAGCGTGTTAGCTACTGAACTACAGCAGAACGACATACCAGCGTGTTAGCTACTGAACTGCAACAGAACGACATACCAGCGTGTTAGCTACTGAACTACAGCAGAACGACATACCAGCGTGTTAGCTACTGAGCTACAGCGGAACGACATACCAGCGTGTTAGTACTGAACTACAGCGAACGACATACCAGCGTGTTAGCTACTGAACTACAGCAGAACGACATACCAGCGTGTTAGCTACTGAACTACAGCAGAACGACATACCAGCGTGTTAGCTACTGAACTACAGCAGAACGACATACCAGCGTGTTAGCTACTGAACTACAGCGGAACGACATACCAGCGTGTTAGCTACTGAACTACAGCAGAACGACATACCAGCGTGTTAGCTACTGAACTGCAACAGAACGACATACCAGCGTGTTAGCTACTGAACTACAGCAGAACGACATCCCAGCGTGTTAGCTACTGAACTGCAACAGAACGACATACCAGCGTGTTAGCTACTGAACTACAGCAGAACGACATACCAGCGTGTTAGCTACTGAACTGCAACAGAACGACATACCAGCGTGTTAGCTACTGAACTACAGCAGAACGACATACCAGCGTGTTAGCTACTGAACTACAGCAGAACGACATACCAGCGTGTTAGCTACTGAACTGCAACAGAACGACATACCAGCGTGTTAGCTACTGAACTACAACAGAACGACATACCAGCGTGTTAGCTACTGAACTACAGCAGAACGACATACCAGCGTGTTAGCTACTGAACTACAACAGAATCCTCGTAAATGAGAGTAATGCATGTCATCTCCCTACAAATGAGAGTAATGCATGTCATCTCCCTACAAATGAGAGTAATGCATGTCTTCTCCCTACAAATGAAGACCAGTTCTAGGAAAATATATGTATAACAGGTATTTTTGACTTAACCGCTTACATATGCTTTGCATTTCCAATTTGCAGGACATCACTGTCAACACCAGCATTTTACTGCTATTGTTGATATCTTGGCAAGTTACTTTCAATAGTTTCCCATTTTTTTCTGAACGACCGGCTCCATACCAACACGTTAACACCCCAGCACGACATGGTCTGCTGCCAAATCGGTCGCGGCTATGTTTCGAACTCGGATCAGGGGTCTTACGATTCACGTTCGTAAGGCCTTGGCCACGGAGCACGGCTACAGATGCTTACAGATCTCATACTGAACACATTACTAAACTCGACAAAGTGTGTTTGTTCTACAAGGTGTGGACTGCGCCTGGCCCTGCAGCCAGCAGGATTAGGATCGGCTAACCTCTCTCAGGAGGGATGAAAAGTGACAATTTGTAGCCTGCCGATGGTCCGCAGACTTCACAAGTCGGTGTAGACCTGGAGCCCATTACCACGAGGTTATGGGCTAACGGAGCTTTGGCTCGTCTTGGGGGAGAGGGGAGGTGAGGGGCGCGGGAAACTGACTCTCCATGACCAGATGTTTTCGTTCTTAACCTGCGACTGGCCTAGCAAGCCGGCCGGGGATTATTTTGCTGCTCGAAGAAAACACACTAAGCATAAACGGACTGACCCAGAAGAAAAACCAACGGCAAATAACACCATTAAAGGACACCTATTTGCGGACGCTCAAGCATTAATAGCAAAATCAGAATCACAACTATAAGACCACATAAATAGTCTGAACAGAAGTGTGCATGGAACATAACATGAAAATTAGCACAAGTAAAACAGAGGTAATGTCTATAACCAAAGAAGACAGCACAGTAAAAATTCATCCAGAACACATGTGTCAAACTCAAGGCCCGCGGGCAACATCAGGCCTGGCGTACAATCATAACAGGCCCGAGAGGTCTCAACCGACGTACACATATATTCGGTCCGAGAGAGAATTTTAGGCAAAAATATTTTATTACTGGCCACGATATAAAGTGCAAATTAAATTCCCTAATTAGCAGCCTTGCCGAATGATCGGCTACCTGAGAGCGTTCTCACTTCGATCAGAATAAGCAAAAATAAAAGTTGTGTGGTGAGTGGATGTTCGTCGTTATAGTGACCTAGCAACGTTCGATTGTTCTTTTGGAATGGCGCATAGGAAATGAAAGTAATGTAGTGTCCGGAAATTACATCATCTTTTCACGCTACGGCTAAT
The DNA here is from genome assembly GCA_014155875.1 of Cepaea nemoralis. Taxonomy (NCBI): domain Eukaryota; kingdom Metazoa; phylum Mollusca; class Gastropoda; order Stylommatophora; family Helicidae; genus Cepaea; species Cepaea nemoralis. The sequence goes on along the minus strand of JACEFZ010003515.1, from coordinate 24,683 downwards.
CTGATTTCAATCAAGCGTCTGTCGGTGGATGCACAATCTTTTTAAAATCAAAGTTAGCCTTGAAAATTACCAAGAGAAAAGTTTATTCTGAAAACAGAGCCTTTCAAAGATGCTGGGAGGCTGAATATATGCTTACTGATATTGGCGGTAAACCTGTGTGTCTAATTTGTAGAGATAATGTGGCTGTGATCATAGAATATAATCTGAGAAGGCACTACGAGACTAAACATCAAGACAAGTTAAACAGCCTGAATGTAGAGCAGAAGCTACAGAAGGTAGAAGAATTTAAGAGGCATCTAACACCACAGCAGAAGTTTTTCCCGAAAACAAAATCACAAACTGAAGCTGCTGTGAAAGCAAGTTTTATTATGGCGGTGGAGTTCGCGAAATCAGGTGGACCATTTCCAGAAGGAGAGTTTCTGAAGAGCTGCATGATAAAAGTGTGTGACGTCTTGTGTTTAGACAAAAAGCAGATGTTTGTAAAGGTAAGCCTTAGCAGAAATACGGTTGTTGATCGGGTTTGTGAGATGGCCACTGATGTGAAAACACAGCTGATCAATAAAAGGCGACGATTGTGTTGCATTCTCTCTTGCTATCGATGAAAGTAATGACACGACTGGCACTGCACAGCTCTTTTTTATGTTTTAATGTATATTAATGGTAAAAATAGGTTTACTTTTCGGCGTATTGAATGTTTATCCTGCTCGGCCCGCAACCTTACGTGTGATTTGAGCTTTGGCCCGCTGAGCGATTGAGTTTGACACCCCTGATCTAGAAGAAAGAATCACTGAAAAACGAGAAGTAGGTTGTGAGCTTTACCAAAGCACGACTACAAAAAACAAACTGGACATTGCGGCCAAAGCCTTCGTCAGCACAGAACAAACAAGCAAAAATAGACTAACAAATACACGAAAGTATAAACTTTCACTTATCTGTGTCCTAGCTTGAACGGCTATCCAAGGATGGAATCTAGAAGAACACCCACTAAATCAAGTAAAGAGCTTCAAGTACATAGGAAGTATAATATCATCAAATAGCAAATCAGTAGACGAGATCGAAAATAGATGTATTTTGGCATACCAACTCATTGGACAAATGGCACCAATACTAAAGGCAAAGATGTATCAATAGCTACTAAGAAAGCACTTTACAACACAAGCTTCCTATCAACTCTATGCTACCAATGTCAAACCTGGACAATTACAGAAAAAGAGACAAGAAAAATCACAACAGAAATGAGATTCCTGAGAAGAATACTCAATATATCTAGAAGAGAGAAAGTCAGAAATGAAGAAATTAGGACTAAAGTTGGGGTTATAGTAGCGCTAGATTTTATCAGAAAACAGAACTTTAAATGGTTTGGTCATACAACTAGATTATCAACTAACAGTATACCTTAACAAGCAATGATGTACAGACCAGACAGAAGCAGAGTAAGAGGCCGGCCACGTAAAACGATGGATAGAGGGAATTACAGAGTCCATGGGAATCTCGATATTTGAAGTCCATAAACGGGCACTCTCCTGCTGTTTATGCTTCACCCCGACACCGCAAGGTACAAGAGGGACAAGATGAGATGACGATGATGACTAAACTCGACTGAAGAGAACACGTAGCAATCGTCATTCTGTGCTCATAACCACTATTCTGTGATACGATTTGTTCAACTAGTCAAAGATAAGGGATCTTGGTGAATATACTATTATTTTCTTCTTATATAAGATAGTTCATGTCGTGTGGGGTTGGTTATCATGTCTGTTGACTGCCTTCTGTCTCTTGTGCTACCAATCATTTCTGAAACCCAGGCTTCTCCTTGCCATGTTATCAAACTGTCCAGGATCTTGAATCTTGGTCTCCCGCTGCTTCTCTTCCCCTCCAACCTTCCCGTTAGGCCGACATACTCCAGCTCTCCCCTTCTCATGACACGACCAAAGAATGTGGACTGTCTTCTTCTCATAGGAGTAACCTTTGTGAGTTAACTATTATACACTGATAACTTTAGATGAATCATTTGCTGCTAAGACGGGTCAATAATGTTATGTTCGCCTACAGGTTCCGATGTGCTTGCGTGTTTGTTATTAGACCTATGCTGGTTTAATATTAAACTATGCTACCTACTGGTTCTGATTTCAATGGTTAGATACACATTCTATCTATATTCCATAGTTGTGGGTTCATGTGGATGACAGACCTGGCTTAATGAAGACACCTTTTTTTAGAGGGTGTCTAGTTCGTCATGCGTCTAAGTGCACATTGTTCCTGCATCGTAGGCTGCTGTCGTAACTTGGAGGTGACAGGTTCGAATCACGAGAATTCAACTATTGCTTTTAATACGTATGTTGTCTAGTGCGTCCTCTAATCCCCACTTCTTCCTTCTACTTCTGTTAGCCGCCAAACAATACACGTGTGTTATAGTTATTAAATCCATTTGAGGACACACTTTACGGAGATGTCAATAACAACAAATTGACTGCTGCTTTCTTTAAATATATCTAGACTGACGGCTGAAGGTGTACAAAGAAGAAGAAGATAATCCTTAAAAAGGTAACCAATTTATGTTTCCGTCGTCAGTGTAATTTTACTGATAGTAGCTGCAACATCGAGCTTGATGCACATTTAATATCTCCAGCAAGACTAAAATGTAAAATCACCGAAGATCATGCCAATATTTATTGTCATCATTAACAGTTTGTAACAACCACTAAAAGCCCTCATTGAATTATTGAATACCTTGCTAAGTGATCAATACTTATTGCATGAAGCTTGTTTATTCCGACAGCATCGAATTAACCAGACAGGCGGTCACTTTGAGAGAATGCAATCGCATTTAGCGGCAACTTGCTCACTTTCTTGTCCGAGTTACTTTCGACTGTATTCTTTGAAGGGGACAAAGGTTCGGTCGGCCAGGAAACTTACCAGTTTATTATTGGTCACTCACAAGTGTCTGAAACCCAATGATTTATGAGTAAGAGTGCTGTCTGGCGCCATTTTCTGTCGCGCAACTATTTTATTGTTGTGTTATGCAGATGAGAAGGTCATCGGCATTATTATCCTTTCAGTTCGTTGCCGTATGTGCGTTTGATACATTGTTGTTATTCTAGTAATGTCAACTATACAAACACTACCTGTCACTGTCATCTAACTGTCATCTACTGCCTATAGTACCTTGCGGTGTAGGGCAGAGAGAGAGGAGGGGGAGGTTACCGTCTTGAGCCTGAGAGTTTTAAGTAGGGGTTACGGACGCAGTTCGTAATCTCGCATACCGCGTTCGAAACACAGCTGCGGGCGATTTGACAGCAGACCACCTAGAGTTGAGATTTTATAAAGTAGTATGTGTGCCGGTGGTTCAGAAAGCAATGCCAAACTAGTGAACGTAAACGTGCCAAGAGATTACACACAGCCAAGAAATGCTGGGGTTGACTGCGACGTCCTGTAAAGGATATGCAACTAACTAAGTGCCTAGCCCAGTCGCCGCGAAATGTGCAGGTTAGGGTGTTTTTTTTCGCACCCGACAGGAAAAACATCCACAATGAAGAGCAATTACAATGCGAGAAAATCGAATCTTCTTCATCAAATAAAATGGTTGGAGCTGCAGTAAAGCTGTAATAATGCAACGCGTAAACCAACGACCACTAAGAACGCAAATGGTTAACTTCATAGGAGCACAATAACAAGTTACATAATGGTCGTTGCGGCTAGAAAACCTTTGTCAGCCTACAAACAACAAACACACAATTCAAGCGCTAACATTCGTTAATCAACAACAATGACGACTAGGCAGTCAGTTAGTCGCTGTTCTAACCTCACGGCAAAGGGTCGCCCCATTATGCTCCGTTCGGGTGCCAGTGAATAGCACACCAAATGCACCTCACTGCCCCATGTAAAAAGTTGAATAGACTGGAGTCTCGACAAACTAACAGCCCGCACAGGTATACTATGCATAATGCCAACACAAAGGTCACCCATGAAAAAAAAAATACACTTCATCATCGATGGAAGAGGCAGTAACTAGAAAACCAGCAGCATTACAATGACGACTGTTTAACGGAAGTCAACCGCAGGCTGGCCATAGAAATGCAGAGATCAAACAGTATTAAGAAGCCATGCCACAACACCAGCGAACAAATTAATGTAACATTTTTAAGAGTATGCATCTGTCCTTCGGCAACACTTGGATGTGAGCTTCGTACCATTTCGCAATCACTACAGAAGATAATTGACGCACTGGAGCTCACATATTGGAGAAACATTCTTAGAATATGGTGAGATCAGAACTATCCCGAAATATCGCTCATAAACAGTGTCGTGTGTGGGAAACTCAACCACTCTTGGCCATGTTAAACCTCACGGTGACTTGGAGAAAAGCAGTGACTGGAAGGCGTGGTTGCTGGTAGAGGAGGCTGGGGTCGACCAGCACGATGATGGACACAGGACAGTGTAGACACCTTGATCATGAGCGTGCATAAGGCGAGAGAAGTGGCAAGAGATCGACAGGCTTTTCGGCTTTTGTGATGAGGGTGTCCTTCTGCATAGGGCCTGTTACATGCTAACACATTGGTTCTCAACCGGTGGGGAATCCCTACCCCCACCCCCGACTCCCATGGGGGAATTTTAGGGTTTCTGGGGGGGGGGGGTGAAGATTATTTCAAGGTCTTGTTTATACAAGAAGCAATTACTTGATATTGTTTTTTCCTATATACTTTACGATTCTGTATTTCTTGCCTTTCTGAAATTAATTTTATAACGTTAGAAGACCCGCAAATGACGTTTCATGTAGACGTCTAGACTTTCTTCTTTCTAGTCTAGATTTTCTTGTTTATTGTAATGTTTGCTTATTTCGCGCCATCCCAAGTCCTTCCCCGGCCCGTTGTAGCTCCAACTATGCTCTGGCGTTACTATGGTTTCCATGACAACACACACAAACACGCATCTTTCCCTCCCCCATATGCGTCCAGCTGTCAACACAGGTCCGACGATCCAGAAATATTTACTTCTTTTTGCCTGTCATCAATTTTATAGGTATGTAACAAGAATTTCTTTGTTTGGCCGTGGTAGGTATGTGAACTACAAGTGTAAATAGAGGCAACACAGTAGCAAACATAGCGTAAAAATGCCATAGAAGCCTCGTGATATTACCAAAATACTATCCCAAGCTCAGAAAAATTTCCCGGCCAAGCTGTTAACTGAATTGGTCTCTAGGCAGTACTTTACCACCTTTCTGCTAAAGCAGATCCTTACACAAATGTTTACGTTGCTCAAGGAACTCTGTGCGATGATCCAAGTGTCTGTCCTACTTTATGTAATAAATCAGATGGGCAGAAATGTAGCATTAAGACGATTTCGGTCTGTTTCGGCGGAACCCCTGGCTGCCACTTGCGGAACCCCGGTCGAAATACACTGCTCTAGGCTGTTTATTTAGACCGGCCTTATTTATATATTTTTCAAACCTTATTATGTGATATATTCTATTACCAAAGGTGCCTATAAACTTTATATGTGCATTTGTTTCCATAGTTGTAATTTGTCTCCGATATCGATTTATCAATCAATCTTCCTTTTCTTCTTTGTTCCTGTTTCGAGGAGAAAGGAAGAAATTTAGCACCAATCTTCACTACAGGGACTTTACAAGCCCATAAACAGAAAACAGATAAGTAGCATTTATATATATATATATATATATATATATATATATATATATATAATATATATATATATATATATATATATATATATATATATATATACATACTAGCTGACCCTGCCCGGCTTCGCCCAGACCCTGGTGGGGAGCATCTCATTTAATTCATATAAGTAGTCATATAAGTTCTCGTTCCCGTTACCGACTGTCTGTCTGTCTGTCTGTCTGTCTGTCTGTCTGTCTGTCTGTCTGTCTGTCTGTCTGTCTGTCTGTCTGTCTGTCTGTCTGTCTGTCTGACCCGGCCCGGCATTGCCCAGCTCCTGGTGTGGAGCATCTCATTTAATTCATATAAGTAGTCATATAAGTTCCCGTTCCCGACTGTCTATCTGTCTGTCTGTCTGTCTATCTGTCAGCCTGACCCTGCCAGGCTTCGCCCAGACCCTGGTGGGGAGCATCTCATTTAATTCATATAAGTAGTCATATAAGTTCTCGTTACCGACTGTCTGTCTGTCTGTCTGTCTGTCTGTCTGTCTGTCTGTCTGTCTGTCTGTCTGTCTGTCTGACCCTGCCCGGCTTCGCCCAGACCCTGGTGGGGAGCATCTCATTTAATTCATATAAGTAGTCATATAAGTTCTCGTTCCCGTTACCGACTGTCTGTCTGTCTGTCTGTCTGTCTGTCTGTCTGTCTGTCTGTCTGTCTGACCCGGCCCGGCATTGCCCAGCTCCTGGTGTGGAGCATCTCATTTAATTCATATAAGTAGTCATATAAGTTCCCGTTCCCGACTGTCTATCTGTCTATCTGTCTGTCTATCTGTCTGCCTTACCCTGCCCGGCTTCGCCCAGTCCCTGGTGGGGAGCATATCATTTAATTCATATAAGTAGTCATATAAGTTCTCGTTCCCGTTACCGACTGTCTGTCTGTCTGTCTGTCTGCCTGACCCTGCCCGGCATCGCCCAGCTCCTGGTGTGAAGCATCTCATTTAATTTATATAAGTAGTCATATAAGTTCCTGTTCCCGACTGTCTATCTGTCTGTCTGTCTGTCTGTCTGTGTGTCTGACCCGGCCCGGCATCGCCAAGCTCCTGGTGTGAAGCATCTCATTTAATTTATATAAGTAGTCATATAAGTTCCTGTTCCCGACTGTCTATCTGTCTGTCTGTCTGTCTGCCTGACCCTGTCCGGCTTCGCCCAGTCCCTGGTGGGGAGCATCTCATTTAATTCATATAAGTAGTCATATAAGTTCTCATTAAATTCATACAACAAAAAAAGTAACTTAAAAGAATGTCCTTCCACACACCATCCATTATTTTTAATGAAAACTCTTTCTAATCACCTGCATGACTACAGTAACTTCTTAAGCAAAAAAAGATGAGTTACAATGTTATGCATTGTGCATTATTTTTATGAAAACTTTGAAAATGCCTTACAGATTGTATCATTATTTATTATAACTCATATGCCGGTACATAACTATGGACAAAGAGTTTATAAATCTTTGAAAACGATGCCACAATATGACTATAAGTTATACAGAAAAGTTATGCCCCTTGAAATAACTTTTACGGAGTTAGGTCCCCTGAGATATATGAAATTATAATGAAAAATGAAAAATGAAATAATACTGAGTAAGCAGGCGATTTCACACTAAAAAAATATCACAGTTGGCAGCTCTGGAATGAAAGGAAGACGTGTAGAAAATTTCATCTCAATCGGATGGACCGTTCGCGAACAAATAAAGGACATACATACATACACTTTGTTTTATATATATATATATATATATATATATATATATATATATATATATATATATATATATATATATATATATATATATATATATATATATATATATATATATATATATATATATATATATATTGATGTAGAGTTTTTCAAATAGTTGTAGAAGAATGTTGTTTTGTGTTCTGATGACGTTTTATTCGCAACGTCCGTTTTGTCACTTGTGATAGTGTCCAGTAAAGCTACGGTTTCTACTTCTTGTTTTTGTTGATTGACCTATTTCTCCATCCAGGGCAGTGCGTGATGCCAAGTTACGCGACCCAGAAATCAGTGTACCCCACCCCGTCATGCATTTGTGTCAGGTTTACTTCCTATTCCCGGAAGGGTTAACCCGGTCAACAAATGCCCGCAGAAATCGGATGTGTCGGCCTAACGGTACAAGAACGTAGCTCTGCTGTAAACAGGTACAACGCAGTCACGTCCAAAACAAAAAACTCTCCGGATGAACGCAGAAGAAGAAGACCAGTGGTTCTCAACCTTTTTTTTTTTGGGGGGGGGGGGGGGCCCATGCTTCCCTTCACTATATGTTCAGAATGTCATTTCCCCCCTTTCGTATTTCCTCTCTATAACCCCCCTTCCCCCCCCCCCCCCCCCACACACACACACCCCACCCCGACCCTACACCGTATACGTAAAAATGGAAGCTAAATTTAATAACACATACTAGAATAAGTCTAGACGTATACATAGTGGTAGGCCTCTTTCAGTCCTGAAGGGCTATAGAGTTGTGCCGCTTTTGAGGTGCCTGGCAGCACCGCTGGTGACTGTATAGTCCAATGCGAGAGTGACAATCTCTGTCACAGTTTCCGCATCTGTAAGACGAGGCAAGTCCTGCAGGAAGTGACTGCGCTTTGAGCCTGTGCCGCCTATCCTCAGTTTGTTGGATCAGATTGCGCTCAAAGAGCACCAGTCCGTTTCGTACATCTCTTCTCCAGGAGCATCTGTCTGTTGCAACTCTCTCCCACGTGTCTGGATCTATTCCAATGGTTTTCATATCTTGTTTACACACATCCCTATATCGCATTTGGGGTCTTCCGGTTGGCCTCTTTCCTGTGGCTAATTCTCCGTAAAGGAGATCTTTGGGAATACATTCATCCTCCATTCGAGATACGTGGCCCAGCCACCGGAGGGCGTCTCTGCTTGAGGAGGGTGTGCACTGTGATAATATCTGCTCTTTCAAGCACTTGTTTGTTTGTTATGTGGTCCTTCCATGTTATGCCCAGGATACGTCTCAGACATCTCATGTGGAAGGAATTCAACTTCCTTTCCTGTCTTGAGTACAGGGTCCAGGATTCAGACCCATAGAGTAGTGTACTAACAACACAAGCTTTATATACTTGAGCTTTTGTACGCTCTGTTAGTCTATTATTCTCCCAAACTCTTTTAGCTAGCCTGGAAAATGTTGTGGCTGCCTTTCCAATGCGTCTGTCGATTTTGTCTCTAATGAAAGAGTATCTGATATTGTCGACCCCAAATACACAAACTCGTGGACGACCTTCAATTCGTAATTAGAAATTTTGATTGACGGAGGCGCACCAGCATCTTGTTCCATCACCTGTGTTTTATTTAGGCTAATGGTGAGCCCAAAGTCTTTGCAGGCGGCTGCAAAACGATCTATGAGCCTTTGGAGATCTTCTGCTGTATGAGTAGTCAGTGCTGCATCATCTGCAAAAAGTAGTTCTCTTACGCATATTGATCTTAATTTTGGTCTTTGCCTTGAGTCTTGATGGATTAAAAAGTTTGCCATCAGATCTTGTGTGGAGGTATATGCCCTCTGCCTGGTCCCACAAACGGAAATTCCACCGAGAGATGGAGTCATTTTCGCGACACCATCTACAATACAGCACTATCAACATTTGGCAAGAAGCAAACTAAGTCAACACACTGGTTTGAAGCACACTCTGAAGAGATGCTCCCAGTCCTGGAGATAAAGAGACATGCATTCTCAATGTATAAAACATCACCTTCAGAGAAAACACTGCAGGCATTGCGAACGGCCAGAAATAGAGTACAACAGATGGCAAGAAGATGTGCGAACAGGTACTGGCTACAGCTCTCTGCTCAAATTCAAACTTGTGCAGACACTGGAAATATAAGAGGAATGTACGAGGGCATCAAGCAAGCTGTCGGTCCATCAAAAAATAATATGTCCCCTTTACGATCAATTGAGGGGGTAATCATAAAAGATCGAGCGAAACAAATGGATCGCTGGGTAGAACATTACTCAGAGCTATACTCAGTGGATAACACTGTCAGCGAAGAAGCTCTGGAAGCCATCGATCAACAGTCCGCCGTGCATGCCCTGGATAACGAACCTTGCCTCACAGAAATCAGCGAAGCACTAGACTCTCTCAAATCTGGCAAGGCACCTGGAAAGATAGTATTCCACCTGAGATTTTAAAATGTAGCCAAGAAACAATCATCCCAGAACTGTATGCAATATTTTCAGCTCTGCTGGAAAGAAAATCAATACCACAAGATATGAAAGACGCAAACATCGTTACCCTTTATTAAAAAAAACAAAGGCGACAGAAGCGACTGCAACAACTATCGCGGCATTTCCCTACTCAGCATTACAGGCAAGATTATTGCCAGAGTAATCCTTAAAAGATTACACATTCTTGCTGAAAGAATCTACCCCGAATCGCAGTGCGGATTTAGACCCAACAGGTCCACCATCGATATGATTTTCTCACTCCGGCAGCTCCAAGAGAAGTGCAGAGAACAGAGGAAGCCATTATATATTGCCTTCATCGACCTCACAAAGGCATTTGACCTCGTGAGCAGAAGCGGCCTTTTTAAGGTCCTTGAAAAGGTTGGATGTCCACCCACCCTTCTTAGTCTCGTGAAATCATTCCACGAAAACATGCAGGGGACCATTTTATTTGACGGCTCAACATCCCAGTCATTCAGCATTAGCAGCGGAGTAAAGCAGGGCTGCGTGCTTGCTCTTACACTCTTCGGTATCTTCTTCGCTGAGTATCCGCTAGAGCCTGCATGAATGTATTGACCTTCTGTTTATTTTGGGTGCCGGTGGTGTCAATGCGTGGTCTTCTTTCTGTTCTGCTTCTGTAGATTCTCTTGGGCTTTATCTTCACTTTGCTGGAGACGAGTGAATGGTCGGTCTCGCAGTCAGCACTATGGTAGCTGCGAGTCAGCCGTACATTGCGGAGGTTGCTGCGTTTAGTGAGCACCAGGTCGAGTTGGTGCCAGTTCTTTGATCTGTGGTCCATGACACCTTGTGTTGAGGTTACGTGTCAAAGAAGGTGTTGGTCACGCACAGATTATGGTGGCTTCAGAATTCCAAGAGATGTTGTCGCTTGTCGTCTCTGGGGGGACAGTAGAATCAACAAGCGCACTTCAATTTCCCTTTTTCCACTGTTGGGTCTATTGTCAGACTTTTGTCTACATACCCCCGTTCCAATCTTCTATTCTCTCTCTCTCTCTCTCTCTCTCTCTCTCTCTCTCTCTCTCTCTCTCTCTCTCTCTCTCTCTCTCTCTCTCTCTCTCTCTCTCTCTCTCTCTCTCTTCTCACAATGCCATATCCCTCTCCACTTTCCTTCAGAACATATCCACACGACATTGTCCTCCACTAAATACTATCATTATTTATTGAATAAACCAAAAGTGTCATGTGTGTATGGAGTGTAAGTAAAGACGTTGTTGTTGTGTTCTATCCTGTAGGTGAGATAAGAATGTCACTCTCAGATCCACATCATAGTTTTCATCACTCAACGGCACATATAGTCACCACAGCACAGAATTGGGGTACGCTCACCCGGTATACTGTCTCTTGATGAATGATGTTGATGATGTCTTCACAATATCCTTGACAATTTTAGAATTACACAGTTTGTCACCACAGAGTGTTTTTATTATATATTGTCTCTCCTTGTGGAATATCTGATAACATGAACGATATGATATTTCTAGTAATGTTTATACCTCCGATATCATTGCATAATTACCAAGACTGTCTTTAAAAATCTACTGATTCACAGTGTTTCTTATTCATTACTGTTCTGTTTATCTGATAATAAGTTCTGGTCTTACGGCTTCTTCATTTAAAAAAAAAAACAGTTCAGTTGCACCATATTGAGCTGTCGATCTATGTTTATCTGCACTTTATTCTGCTGTAAGTTTCTTCACCAGAATGTCTTATAGGTATCTGTTAATGCTAGAATTGCTGACCTGTATGACTGACATCCGACTTCAATCTGGCCGATTTTTATTACTTTACCAGATTAGAGTCCCTTCCTTCTTTTCAGGAGTGTTGCTATTACTTTGTACATGGGAACCTTATAATTATCCTTGGCTGAATAGGGAGTACTAATTGCACAATAAATACAAAACGTTCATCAGTATTATCCGACTTGAAACGTTGTAACTCCCTTTTCATAATCCCTTAAGAATAAACCACCACTTCTCGTGGAAACCAAATATCACACTAAATTCCACTAGAATATCCAGCCTATTAATACTCTGTCTCTGTACGACGATATGGGCTTATTCCACCAGTTTCCCCCTTTCCTCCACATCAGTTTTTTGATCTATACAACAACAGCCGAAATTCTCTTTTGATGCCCCGTCCTGTCGTGACATCAATGATTCTCCATTCGTCTCCTCCGATCACCCATCGTCGCCTTCGTTACTACAAACGGCTGTGAAACGCCGTGATCGTGAATCTCCGTTTTCCCACTTCAAAGGTTGTTGAAAATACGATATAGCGATCCATCGCGGTTCAAAGGTTTTGAAATCGCTGTTTTTCCGTCGTCCGTAGACTCCGGTCTCATCTTCACTCGTTCCTATCGTTCAATCAACGCTCTCTCAACAAGCAAAATGCCGCGGCTTAAGATGCCGTACGTTGTTCTAGTAACATATTGGATCGTTGATCTCTAGTATCGTGACAGATGTTGTCCATTGTCATTGATCTTCCCAACACCAAACTGTCCTAGGCATGAAGGCCACGATTTGTGGTCGGAGCCAACCCTGGCATTGAAATCTCCCCAGGATAAAAAGATGTTGTTTCTCTGGTATTTCACAGACTTCTTTGCTAAGGTCGTCATAGAACTTGTCTTTAGATTCTGATGCTGCAGTTAGTGTTGGGGCGTAAACGGTTATAATACTAACTGGACCTGCCTCTTCTGGAGTTGGAGCTTCAGTATTCTTTCAGTGCCATCACTTGGTGGTATGATGGAATTAAGCAGCTTGTTTCTGATAGCGAAGCCAACTCCATGCTCCCTGGTCTCTCCGCACGGCTTGCCATGCCAGTAGAAAGTGAAGTCCCTCTCCTTGATGTTTCCAGATTCTTGGAGTCTGGTCTCTTGCAGGGCGACAATGTCTATCCCCAGTCTTAGTAGTTCGTTGTTTATCACTGCAGTTTTGCGGGCATCCACAATCTCGTTTAGATCGTCTGAGATGCCAGGGATCATGGTTCTTACGTTCCATGTTCCCAGCCTTAGAGCCGGTTGTTTTGGTTTTTTTTTCTTGTTGCTAGGTGTATAGATTGCGGTCCATGTGTCAGGATTTTCCCCTAAGCTCCACACACCCTCAGGAGCAGATGAACCGTGGCGAGACAACACCATATTGACTGGGGGATGCCCAGCTGAGGCGGGCGGTAGCTGTCTAGTGAGATACGATGATCTCTCCCACCGTCGGAAGTAGCCCCTGGCGCCTTGCTCTACGCCAATCGAGCATTAAGACTTATAACCGGCAAATGCTGCTTCCCGTGTTGTGTCACCGCTTTACGCGGTGCTGAAGTGACTTCTTCAGGGCACAAGCCTGGGCAATGGAAATCGGAGAACCAGCTGTTGCCCAGTAGCAAGTTCCCCCTCTCCACGTCGCCGATGTTGACCAAGGGAAAGGCAGTAGCCAATGCAACTTGGCATCGGTGCCGTCGCAGGAGTTGCCAGAACTATGTTGTTTAAAACATGGAACTGCCTTAGGGACTCCATCTCCGGATTTGTCCTCAGGGTTTACTCCCGAAGCCTTTCCCATATGGGTATACCCGCAAGGCAGCGGAGGTTTGAGATTTAGAGTTCCCTCTCTTAGAAGAGATACCAACCAAGGCTGACGAGCCTCCTCTGCCCGGGAATCAATAAGGAGGGAAGTCTACCATTCTTCCTTCCTGGCAGTGACCATACTGGTCGGATGACCGTAGCCATTGTCTCTACTGAGAGATCCTCTGCCCACCGTCACTGACTTGAAACCATAACCAACAACTATCTGTCGGCTGCTCCCAAGTCCAATCCACCACCTGCTCCCAATGCTTCACGTTAACCTGTTGAGGGGGGGGGGGGGGCTAAACGGGTACTCCACCTTGCCCAAGGGTGTCCCGTAGGCTAGCGGAGGGAAGGAGGCACCTTACTTCTCCTTTGATAGGGGGTACCCCTACCCCGCTACCCGGACGTATACATAAAAACGTGACTTACGGGTCTACTGACGTTATAAAATAAATTTCAGAAAGGCGAAAAGTACAGAACCGTAAAGTATAGAGGGAAAAACAATATCAAGTAATCGGTTCTTGTATTAACGCGATCATGAAATAATCTTAATTCCCCCCCCCCCCCCCCGCCCCCATCGGAAACCCTAGAATTCTCCCCTGGGTGTAATTCCAGACCGGTTGAGACCCACTGCTCTAGATGTTCTATCCAAGGTCACGGGTTCTGGCTTCCCTTGGGTAGGTTTACTTCTACTAACAATTTTGCCAGAGTAGCTCCCTACTCTTTGTAATTGCTAACTTCCTTGGGAGTTTTGAGTTTTCTCATGAACAGCTTGCACAAAGGATCTTCTGCTTTTGGCCCCTATCGGACAAGGCTAGGTATCGGGTATCACTACCCAAGAGATCAAGGTGACGTGATGTATCAAATATTCAAGGGGAAATTCCCAACCCTATGTAGGAATTAAATCCACTACCTTCTTAATCCTTGGAGGAATCAAACAGTTTGTCTGAGTTTCTCTCTGAATGTTTGTCTTATTGTTTGTCTGGTTATATATCTGACAATTTGCTTGTCTATCGATCTGTTTATTTGGCTGTCTGCTACGTCGCTCTAATGTCTGTCTTTCTCTCTGAATGTCCGTCTTATTAAGAGGGGTCTTCTAATTAAAACCTTAAAAGTATGATATAAATTACAATAACCATGCCATTGTCTTGTAACCTGTCAATATTGTTGTTAAGGATGTCAAGAGTGTTAAGCTTGTGGCATCATGGTGCAGACGAACACGGCTGACATCATAAGGACAATTTACAAATAACCGCCTCACTTTTGTTATGCGTTAAAGCAGCGTTCTGTTATCGGTATTTATTTTTTTTTTTTTTGGAAGGGGGGGGGGGATCAGTGAATGGGTGAAACATATAAACATTTATCTGGGAATTAAGGGCCAGTATTGTGAAGTATGTACGTCAGTCCAGCAAGTGCATGAGTGAAGTAGGAAGTTTCAAAATTGACTGCAGACATGTTTTTTTTCCACAAGAATCCAAGCACATTATCGGCGCTGGAGGAATTGCATTGAACGTGGTGACTACATTGAAAAATGATACATTTGTTCTTTACTTTTTCAGAATGTATATATATATATATACACACACACACACACACATATACAAATGTAAAGTTTTCATTTGAAGCCCCTTCGTAATATAATTATTAACCTTTATCAAGTGATGCTAACACATGTAAAAATAAGCTTACTGTAAATCGATACGTCATCTGATGGTTTTACCACAGAAAAGGCGGGTACTCATTCTTTGATTTCATGCTTTTTCTTCTACTCTATGACGAAACTACATAGACCTGCTACCCGTCAAACAGTTATATAGAACTTCATCTTGTCCATCTAGTTTACCCATGCACATTTCCACCCTATAATCTTCGGCTCT
Organism: Cepaea nemoralis; assembly: GCA_014155875.1. NCBI lineage: Eukaryota > Metazoa > Mollusca > Gastropoda > Stylommatophora > Helicidae > Cepaea > Cepaea nemoralis. Next base: position 9,363 of record JACEFZ010003515.1, on the reverse strand, counting down.
CCGGAACAATCAGCGAAGCCACGAGCCATTGTTTTGTTGGAGAGTATGCTTGCACGTCATAATCGCAGCCTGGATTGATGGAATGACGATAGAGCTGCACCGTCCCATGGGATCCCGGAAGCGACAAGCAAGACGGGAGAGCAATCATTGAAGCCGGGGTAGCAATTACTGTAATGTAGTCGATCTGATGATGGGAACATTATTACAGCTCTGTGTTTGAGAAAAGTGCTGCACTGAAGTCACAATGAGAACGAAGGATGCCGTTACTTTTTCTCTGTTGACTTGAAATGATCTAAGAGAAGCCTTGTGTGCTTCTGTTGGGGAAAAGACAAACATTTTGTCTTGCAATCAATAAAGTATTATCCGCTTTATATGAACACTTCAAACATTTTATGCTAACCCCGGGTACGGTATTCGACGGATGTTTGCTTGGAAAGATCAAAGACACAGAATACAGCAGTTAGCAGGATAGTATTTTGATATTCCAGAGTCAACTGCGTGACTGCTACTCGGGGTAAGAGCTTACTAGGAAATTGTGCTTGTTTATCATTGGGTTCCGTTATAGTTTTCGAACTACGTATCTATATATTAGGTAACTGCAGTTTATGAAACTATTACTATTTCTTCTTCTTCTTCTTCTTCTTCTTCTTCTTCTTCTTCTTCTTCTTCTTCTTCTTCTTCTTCTTTCTTCTTCTTCTTCTTCTTCTTCTTCTTCTTCTCTTGAAGAAACGTTGACAAAAGAGAGGAAGAAAAGTTGACGAGAGAGGGGAAGGAATGTTACGACTGAGGGTAAGGAAAGTTGACGAGCGAGTGGAAGAAAATTTGACGAGGGAAATGAAGTAAAGTTGACGAGAGAGGGGAAAGAAAAGTTGAAGAACGAGGGGAAGGAAAGTTGACAAGGGAGAGGAAGGAAAGTTGACGAGCGAGAATCAGAAAGTTTACGAGCGAGGGGAAGGGAAATTGACGAGCAAGAAAAGAAAAGTTGACGAGCGAGGGGAAGAAAAGAAGACAAGAGAGGGGAAGGAACGTTGACGAGCGAGGAGGGAGAAAGGTGAAGATTACAACGAAGAGAACATGAAGAGCAAGACAAATAAGAGGTGACGAAAGTAAAGACGGAATTATGCCTTCCTCGACTTCTTTCTAAACCCCTGTGATGATTGATATCGCGAAACTATTACTGTTTCAGAGACACTATACTGTTTATGTAAATATTCATTCATTCATTCATTCATTCATTCATTCATTCATTCAGAATCGTGTATTTTGCAGAACCTCGATGCCATACCAACCTTCCGGAAAACTTCGCCGTCATATGCAAGATGTCCCGCGTCGATATACCCATATGGAGATCATCTGCCACAACCTGTACCCATCTTCTCTTTGGTCTTCCTCTTCCTCTCTTCCCGGGGATATACCCCTCCCCCTCTCTCATTACTGTTCTCTCCAAACTTTCACGTGACCAAAATATTTCAATTTTCTTTGTTTTATCCGTCTTAAATAGTCAAACTTCCTCAATATTCAGATCTTGTCGTATGGATGCATTTGTTATGCAAATATAAATAAATGAAAAGACGTACACATCATATGGTTTACTAACAATATGCTATAGCAATATATACAATGACAATACAATGGGCGTCACAGCATCGACATTTCAAACATACGACGGAAACACAAAACTCCGTAGAGGTGAGCAGTCCGTTCCCATGCTGACATGCACTTGGCGCATCATAGATTTACACGTGTCTAACTCAGTCTGTCACTGTCAGTCTGTCTGCGGAGAACTTTTCATGGCTCCCAAGAGAAGTTCTGATTCGGCGCTAATGTCTGTTTCAGGGTAATTCAGTTTCTCATACGGTGCATTCCACTTTGACGCAGGTTTCTGTGTGTTAACTTCACATACGATAAAGTTAACACGAATTTCTGGAATGCACTTCTTATTTAGGGCGTTGCATAGGCATGAAGTAGTGTATGTAATTTGTTTGTGAAGGTTGTTTTCTACTCTTTCGTGTTCTTCTAGTTGTCTAGTTGTTATTGTTGTTGTTGTTATTGTTATTCTCTTTTTGTCGTTTTGCGTTGAACTCAAACGTAGTGCATACGCGTGCTACTAATTCTAGTGCATTGTCTATTGCGTGTGGATTACCTTTCCCATTACCAGTGCCCCTCGTCACCATCAGGCGAACCCACTACAATACTGGGGTAGACTTCTTCTAATTCTCCTCATGTTCTTGGGCATTGGTGTGGCGCTGATTCCAAAAATGTAATCTGATTTTTTCTATCAGCCCTAGTTTTGAGATAACTGAGAATTACCTTCTTAGTAGAGCAATTGCTATACACAAGCCTAGAGTGTTACTGTAATCTGCATTCATATTATATGTAATTACCTGTGCATTTATCACTTTAATATAAAACATTACCAATGTATTAAAACTTTATCACTAGCATTTTTTTAATATCTGTAGTCAACACACAAGCTTCTTCTAGAGGACTTACTGAACTGTAATATGCCAGGATAGTCATGCTTAAGGGTCCAACAGTAATCTGCCATTATGTGGGCATCCCAAAGTCCCTGGTCATCATCATCATCATCATCATCATCATCATCATCATCATCATCATCATATGCCATGCCGATAAGCGTGGCTGGTCATGTTTCGCCATCTCACACGATCACTAGAGTCGTGGATTAGCTCAGTGTTCTTGTCTCGACCATGCCACGTGGCCAAGCCATCCTGGTATTTACTTCTCTTTCTTCCCTTGTTCTCATAACGCGACCAACAAAATAAGTCCCTGGTATCTCTCTTCCATGGTGTCTTAGTGGAATCTCAAAATAGATTTTGCTCTCTCTAAAGTCGCCTAGATTCTCAGGAAAGAAATGTAAATGTTTATGGAGGTAGTGCAATGTTGCTCATGTTGCATCCAAACTTACAAAAACTCGACAGCATGTTTTCAACTAATTCAGAATGATTGTCTGCTTTAAAGTTACACAGAAAGTTGTACACAACTAAACCAAATGATCACCAGGCTGTCGACTCTGTTTTGTTCATCGAATCAATAAACTTTGGATCGTTTATTAACTTTCTAATTTGATGTCCATCATAAGTTTCAGCTGTAAGTTTGTCTATGCTCAATTCTGGTAAGTTTTTACATAAGTAAATAAAACAGGTACTATCTTTGTACAGTGCCTTACCAAATTGATTCATCAAGCCAAGCCTTTTATATAATGGTGGCAGTAGAACTCTTTTTCGATCAATGAGAGACTATCAAAACAATGTTTTCCCGTAGTGAATTTGAATAACAAAGCCACAAACAATAGATTGCACGATTAATTGCCTGGCATTTTTCGCTGCGGTAATTTAAACCTGACTATCATGTCTTTCTGTTTGCACAAGATTGGTTTCTGCCTATTGTTTTCTTTACAAAAGAATGGAAGAACACCTTGCTCTCTGCTCTGATAAAATGTAACTGTTTCAGCAGTCAGTATTTGTTTTCCCCTTACAATCTTGAAGCAAACAGTTCTAAAGATTCCTTAGAGAGATTGTGATATATTAAAACGTCCTTACCCTTTCCTAGCATTGACTCCCTTAAAAATAAACAAACCCTAACAACTACTGGTTAAGTATCTTACTTAGTGTAGGAGTAGAAAATAAAACAGCGATAGACTGACCGTGGCACAGCTTAATTTATTTGGCTTTATTTTGGCTCACGTACCTGGCCAAGACCGGCGAGTTTGAAAACAAAGACTAAAGCGGCCATTTCTAGTGAAGATAGCACACAAGAAAGTCGATCTTTCCCTTCGGGGAGAGGGAAATTTTGCTTTAAAAGTGCATCAGTCTCTGCAGCTATTGGTATGTTATATCTACATTATTAAGATGTATTCATGTATTTTTATAAAGTACATATACCAGTGTGTTTAATTAAGAATTAGTTAGAATGATAATTCAACAGTTCTTGTAAACGTGAGTCTGATTTGATTTTTAGTACTGAAGCACATGTGGGTGCCACGCTGTAGGAATTCTTATCCATGCGGGGACATACAAATGATTACGCATATTCCTGACTCTTAGTCAGGGGATAAAATGCTTTGCCACATCATAATCTGTAACTTGGAACTATAGTGCTAAATTTTAGTACAATCCTTTTTCTAACAGATTAATAACCACTCCATATGAGTGAGGGACATATAATCATTTCATAAAATTGTGCTAGGGAATTGCCATGTTTGAGAATATAAATTCAAGAACAATTAAAGTAAACGCGTGATATAAATGAATGTTCGGATAGGATTCAATCTGCCTCACCTCACTGTAGTAGGAACAGAAGCGAAGATTGATGTGAATAAATTGCTTGCAATATTCAGAAGACTGGACCATACGGCATAAGTTATTCTAATAAATACACTCCGAATAATAGCAGTCATTGGCAAAATATATCACAGCGGTTACTATCCTCATGTGCTGTACGCAGTGGGGGAAAACAATGTATATTTTAGTTTATGGATTAACCCCGTGAAGAAAATTCAAAACCATTGGCTCCGGCATTAAATTTTATGATTAATATTATTAGGTATGATTATCATGTACTTGATATTAGAGAAATGTACATGTATGTTTTTTTTTTCTGTTTGATTGTTACTCTTTACTGTGGGAGTATACATTTTAATGTTGCCCCTGGGGATTAGAGGATGTTGATGTAAGAATCCTTGTGCATGTCAGTGCCCAAGAAAAGGTGAACCGTATGGTCATTAGCCTTGGCCTAATGCTGATTGTAACGAAGGAATGGAGACAAGGAATCGGAAACAAAAGAGCCTATTTCTGGACTATTCTCTTCAAGGTATGACAAATGCACTAGCAAAATGTTGGATAAAAAGGATGGCTTCACTCATCTAAGAGTCCCAGTAACAACAGAAGAAACATAGAGTGAAAAGATATCTCACTCACTATCAGAGCCAGAAAAGCTCTACAACAAGCGACGAGGGACAGGGAACTTGGAAACCCACTCCTTTCCCCTTCTCCTCTTGTTGTTTGTATTTTTGTTTGTAATTGTGTTGTGAAAGTTCACACATCACAGTAGGTTAATGCTCGTGTTGTATTCTTGTCATCCCTTTCTATAGCGAGTGGTGGATTTGATGGGACTGCATGTCATCACTGTCAACTGGAAACTGGGTAATCAGCCAGAACATGATAAATGACAACCTGTCCTAAAATCGAGACTGGACCAATACAACAATGTTGACTGCTGCACTCATTAGCTCCATAGCGAGCAACAGACAAATTCGAACACTGACTGGGTGAGTGATTAAGTCCTATTTTAGTAGGAATATCCAGGATGGACTTCAAGATCTAATAATCTACAAAGATGAAGATCAACAGAGTAACTGACAACAGTGTATCGTCTGCTTTACTTCTGAGAAGTACCACCTATGGCCTCATCATTCAACCAAATCAGTGAAACTATGGGACAATCCTACTACAAGTTACTAAAACTAGCAACAGTGAGTAAACCCTTCAACTGTTGGTTGGATTACCAAGTTAATATCCAACAATGGATAAGTCTTCGAAAGAACGTCTCACAGCTGCAACAGTCAAACATAAAGGTTCAGCCACTCAACACCGAGTTCTTGATATGAACACCAACTCAAACAAATGGGAGAAGACACTGAACCACATAAGCCAATACAACCAAGGTACAAACTTAATATCCTCTGAAACATAACTACGAAACCAGATTACCTCAAGGTTCCAAACCCTGAACACCATCAGATAAAAGACCATATGAAAGCAACTAAATGCCTCTACAGCAGCAACAAGAGGAATCATCTAATTGTTTGCAACCCTGTTACTGTGCTGGATTTATTCATCTGTGGATATATGTAGGTATAGATCAATTGTGGCCCTAGTCACAGATACTACCATGAGATGCCTCTCAGTCATATAAAGTTCTACACTGGACTAGATAACAACGACTAATTCCTTGCCGGTCCAATGTCAGCCTAAATGCCATGGGTTATAGACTCGCGACTTGGTGGGTGTAACATCTTTGTGGAAATAATTGGGATTCTGATATCGCAAGCAGAGCAGCTGAATGGCCGTCTACTTGGCACCATGTATGGTGAGATGGGAAAGTACCTTCTGCAGAGCTTAAGTGGAAATTCCGGAAAGTTAGACCAACCTGAGGCCCCAAATTTCACAAAAAGGCACCGAGCCTAAGGCAACAGAATATTCGTGATTCTAGCCCCAACGGAGGGGATATGTGGTGTGTGATTTTTCAATTCCTGGATTATGGATTATAAAATAGTCACCAGCCAATTACCAGTGGATAAATATTAGGAACACAACTGAGTGCATTAATTCGGTACCCAAATAATGGGAAAAGGATCTAATCTACAGCAGAGATGAACCCTTAACCGCACACCAGGAGATAAATGACTCTATTAATTAGTTTAATTAGTAGTACAAACTGCTGTTTATATGTGGTTTTTTTCTGAGGGTAACAGGTCAGTAGCTTTTTTCCAATGAAGGTTATGGTGTAGTATTTTGACACCAACTCATTATTTTTAAAATGAGAGAATTGTAAAAGGTGTCAGAAACAAATGTTTATATGTTGGGGTTCTATATACTTAGATCATTATTTGCCTTAATTATGAGGGTAAATGAAAGTAGACCCAATTTGTGGTTGTTGTGTTGTTGGTAATAACATTGTTGTTTTCTTGGGGCAAGAAGGGTGTAAATGTATTGAGATAATGCAAATCATTCCCATGCCTGTCATGAATTCAATCAGACTATTACACATGTATGTATGTAAACTTCAGATCTTGATTTAACATTTGAACTGTTTGTCCAAAATTTGTTGATGTGTACATCAAGTAAATGTGGTGTTCATCAGTGGTTGTTTATATGTTGTGAACAATCAATATCCTTCTAGCACTATAGTAAAGTTAAAGGGTGATGAAGTGGGAAGGGAAACCTACACACAGATGCCATTGTTTCAAGGATTGAATTGTTTTCTCCTGGGGTTTGTGGTAAATATCCCTAATCACCCTGCATTCTAACAAGTGACCAGAGAATCAATAAATCCCCTAGACAGCTTAATATAATATTCTCATAAATTAAAATCCACACCCCACAGAGATATAGATCTCTGATTAGATCATTCAGTTCACGCTGGTCGAAGCGTAGAGCAACTGTAAAATCATCTTCAAAATCACTACCGCTGTCATTTGTCGTTCCACATGCCAATATTGTCTCATCTTCTAGCAGGGAATCCGAAATCTGGTTGAAAGTTGGAACTCAGATTTCATCTCCGTGTATAACTGGTTATCTAGCAGAATCTAAATCTGGATATTTCCATATTTTGGGGGTGACTTTTTCATTAATTCCCATAATATTGACAAAACAGAAATAACAGTCCTCATAGTGGTGTTTAGACTCTCTCCAAACCATTATAATTCCAAATTTTGAATATGTTCTTTTCCCTCATGTCCACTGTCGCAGGTGTTCAGTACATGTTTTGTAAACAATATGATGAGCCCAACACTTGTCCTGGTCACCGAGTTTTACTTTAAAGTTAGCAATGTGTGCCTTTTTTACAAAAACAGTAATATTCTTCCTATGTTCTATTTTTTTCTTTTCAAAGCGTACTCGCCACAAAAATAACAAAATAAATCCGGTGAAAGAAAACATGCTCTTCTTGAAAATGATGTTGGAAGTGTAAGAAATTAACTAGCCTATTAACATGCACCGGTTAGCGGGGTAGGGGTATCCCCTATCAAAGGTGATGTAAGACGCCTCCTTTCCTCCGTTAGTCTACGGGACACCCTTGGGCAAGGCGGAGTACCCGTTTAGCCCCCCGATCAGGGTTACGTGAAGCCATGGAAGCAGGTGGTGGATGGAGTGTGAGAGCAGCCGACAGATTATTGTTTGTTATGGACTTGCACTCTGCGGCGATAGGCAAATGATCTCATCAGTAGAGACAATGGCTATGGCCACAGACTAATACAGTCACTGCCCAGAAGGAAAGCAATGGCAAACTACCTTCTGCAAAACTTGCCAAGAAACCATAGCAACCATGAAAGAAAACATAATAAGAAAGAGATCTGGTGGCGAGACCCCCAGGCCAGGCAGATCAGATAACGCTGGGGAAGAGTGTGACACAGGAACCAGTACTAGTAATCGTACTAGTAATCGTACTAGTAATCGTGATGACGGAGTTAATCCTGACTGTGTTACCAAGGAAATCCCCTGTGTCAGACTAAGAAACAGAGTGAGAATAGCAACGTGGAATGTGAGAAGTCTGTATGAGGGAAAGCTTAAAGTAGTGTGTGATGAGATTGAGAGGTTAAACATTCAAATTTTAGGAATTAGTGAACATCGCTGGAGCGCAAGAGACATTTTACAACTGAAAATGGAAGTATTTTCATTTATTCTGGTAGAGACGCCGGAGGCCATAGTGGAGTGGCATTTTGTTTAATGGGATTAGTGTATAAATAGTGTATGAAATGAGTCACATTAAATAAGATTGGTCATAATGATATAACAATAATAGTGGGAGATTTTAATGCAAAAGTTGGTGCAGGAAGAGCTGAAAATGAGAGACACGTTTTAGGAAAATTTGGGTTAGGAAATAGAAATGATGCAGGTGACAAATTAATTTAATTTTGCACAGAAAATGAGTTAACGATAGCCAACACGCTTTTTAAACAACATCCAAGAAGACTCTTCACATGGAAGTCTCCAGACAATATTACCAAAAATCAGATAGATTATATTTTAATACAAAGAAGATGGAGATCAAGCATAACATCTGCAAAAACCCTACGTAGTGCAGACTGTGATACAGATTATCAGTTATTAGAAGAAGATCTTAAATTAAAACTCAAAAAGCTTATCCGAGGACCAAGGCCACTTCGTTTTGATCTCACAAAAATATCGGATTCATACACTGTAGAAGTTAGGAATCGCTATGGGGTCTTGATGTCTGTACAAGAAGAAATGACACCTGATGAACTGGCAGTACAAGCTAGAGATATCTTGATAACTGCAGCCAAAGATTTAATTCCTACCAAGAAAAAGCAACTTAAGCCATGGATTACATCAGACACATTAGAATTAATAAAACAACGAAGGGAACTTAAATAGAAAGGAGGTGAATCCGATAACTGCAGGATGAAGTATAAATCTTTAACTCGAGAAATAAGAAAGAACACAAGAAAGGACAAAAATCAATATATACAAGATTGCTGTACCAGAATAGAGCAATATCATAAGACTGGAAGAGATTATGAAATGTTCAAAGAAATGAAGTTATTGACAAGAAATGTTCAACCTCAAGTTGCGATGTTATCTGTACAAGATGGGAAATACT
>JACEFZ010003514.1:0-38791 GCA_014155875.1 Cepaea nemoralis | reverse complement strand
ACTATTTTTTTGTGTGTTGTTTCTCTATTAGTTTACTTACTGATACCTACTTATCTATATGTGTTGTTGTTTACTCTATTACTTTACTCACTGATACCTACTTATCTATATGTGTTGTTGTTTACTCTATTAGTTTACTTACTGATACCTACTTATCTATATGTGTTGTTGTTTACTCTATTACTTTACTCACTGATACCTACTTATCTATATGTGTTGTTGTTTACTCTATTAGTTTACTTACTGATACCTACTTATCTATATGTGTTGTTGTTTACTCTATTAGTTTACTTACTGATACCTACTTATCCATATGTGTTGTTGTTTGCTCTATTAGTTTACTCACTGATACCTACTTATCTATATGTGTTGTTGTTTACTCTATTAGTTTACTTACTGATACCTACTTATCCATATATGTTGTTGTTTGCTCTATTAGTTTACTCACTGATACCTACTTATCTATATGTGTTGTTGTTTACTCTATTAGTTTACTTACTGATACCTACTTATCTATATATGTTGTTGTTTGCTCTATTAGTTTACTTACTGATACCTACTTATCTATATGTGTTGTTGTTTGCTCTATTAGTTTACTTACTGATACCTACTTATCTATATATGTTGTTGTTTGCTCTATTAGTTTACTTACTGATACCTACTTATCTATATATGTTGTTGTTTGCTCTATTAGTTTACTCACTGATACCTACTTATCTATATGTGTTGTTGTTTACTCTATTAGTTTACTCACTGATACCTACTTATCCATATGTGTTGTTGTTTGCTCTGTTACTTTACTTACTGATACCTACATATCAATATGTGTTGATGGCTACTGTATACTTACTAAATGATACCTAGTTATCTATATGTGTTGTTGTTTGCTCTGTTACTTTACTTACTGATACCTACATATCAATATGTGTTGATGGCTACTCTATACTTACTAAATGATACCTAGTTATCTATATGTATTGTTGTTTGCTCTGTTACTTTACTTACTGATACCTACATATCAATATGTGTTGATGGCTACTCTATACTTACTAAATGATACCTAGTTATCTATATGTATTGTTGTTTGCTCTGTTACTTTACTTACTGATACCTACATATCAATATGTGTTGATGGCTACTCTATACTTACTAAATGATACATAGTTATCTATATGTATTGTTGTTTGCTCTGTTACTTTACTTACTGATACCTACATATCAATATGTGTTGATGGCTACTCTATACTTACTAAATGATACCTAGTTATCTATATGTATTGTTGTTTGCTCTGTTACTTTACTTACTGATACCTACATATCAATATGTGTTGATGGCTACTCTATACTTACTAAATGATACCTAGTTATCTATATGTATTGTTGTTTGCTCTGTTACTTTACTTACTGATACCTACATATCAATATGTGTTGATGGCTACTCTATACTTACTAAATGATACCTAGTTATCTATATGTATTGTTGTTTGCTCTATTACTTTACCATTTCTGAATTTTCTCTTTTTCCTGCTTTTATTGTGACTGTCGTCAGCTTACGAAACTACACCTGAGTGAGTCTTCAGTTATATTTGATGAGAAGTATCTATTCCACACCTGAGTCTTCTATTACCGTTGATGAGAATGTTTTTCTATTCCAACACCAGGATCAATAGTCAAATAAATATGAATATCACCAATAAAGTTACTATCCACAACCGCGCAAAAGAGTCACCACACATCACACATGCTGAAATCGTCGCTGTAAATAGTACAGTGAAGGTTATTAAGAAAGCGGATGCTAGAAGCTATAAGGAAACTGAAGACGAAAGCAACAGCGATAGCGACCTTGAAGACAATAATTAAGGTAATATATGCGTCTCTATAACTAATATGTGTTGTATACTTCACTATAAATCCTTGTGGTCAAGGAAGACATGGACACGGTTTGTTGGTCAAGCAGGGGGTGAGGCATGCGGTGCTGGGCATGAGCCAGTGGAATGATGCGGCAAGATCCTCATGATGGACCCTGCAGTTGAACTTGTGTAGAAGTCTAAGAGAACTAAGCAATTACACAAACAACCAAAGACACCCAAAAGCACACAAGAAGAACTGGAGATATCGGAAAGGGTGAACATGAGAAAGTTGAGGAGTTCAAGATCCGTACAGGACAGGTCAAAAAAGCTAAATGGAATAACTTTCATGAATGAGTAGGGAGATAAAAAGACTTTGGATAGATTCTATAAACTACACATACAAATGCGTAAAAACACCAGCCTACCACAGTGCCAATATAATATAGGGATTACTGGCATGCCTATGACAACGGACAGGGAGAACGTTTCCCTGGAGAGGTTTATATCACAGACAGAACACAACGATGGAGACAGCAGGGGGGCTGTTAGAGAGCAACTAGCAGTTTTCATCAAGGAAGATGGCTACTGGGGATGTCATACAGGTAGACGATATACATCATCATCATGTGCCATGCAGATAAGCGTGGGCTTCATGTTTCACCATCTTACGCGATCACCTAGAAACGTGGATCAGCTCTGTGTTCCTGTCTTCCCCTTGTTGTTTTCCCCTCAATCTTACAAGTTGTCATCGAAGCTCTCTAGTTTATTTCTTCTCATAACGTGTCCAAAAATGTTGACTCTCAACGCCTAATTTCTTAATCAGTTTACGGTTTTCATTTGCTTCCTGCCCTTTGGTTTTTCTGTCTGTCCATGGTATTCTTTGCTGGGTGGCGGGATAGGGATATTCCCTCTCAAAGGAGAAGTAAGGTGCTTCCTTCCCTCCGCTAGCCTACGGGACACCCTTGGGCAAAGTAGAGTTCTCGTTTAGCCCCCCACCCCCACTCTCTAATCAAGGTTACGTGAAGTCATGGGTGCAGGTAATGGACGAAGGTGTAGAGCAGTCGACAGATAGTTGTAGGTTATAGTCTCCATGTTCACGACGGTAGGCAGGGGATCTATTTTTGGAGTAAAATAGCAACGGTCATCGACCAATATGGTCACTGCTAAGAAGAAAAACAATGGCTAACCACCTTCTTTACAGATGCCAAGACAATCATGTTTCGACGATATACAACACATATTGAAAACAGCAAAGGACACTGCACCAGGATCTGAGGGGTCAGGTACACCCATGTGAAAGATTTGAGTGATGGGGATCTGGAAGAGATGGCTACTTGTTTTAATCTGAGCATTAGTACAGCATCAATGCTCCAAGAGATGGCTACTTGTTTTAATCTGAGCATTAGTACAGCATTCAATGCTCCAAGAGTGGGCTCGTAAATAGACATGTGCATTGTTTGGCGTTCATAGAAGGAGAAGAAGGAAGCAGAGACTAGATACCCTGGTTCGCTGGTCATGCAAGTACATTTATTCTTGCAGCGAGGCGCTGTCGTCATCTGTGGGTGACAGGTCAGTAATCCCGGCCAGTAACTATAATTTTCAATTTGTATGTTGTCTTGTGCGTCCTTTAGTCTCAGCTTTCTTCTTCTACTTCCATGACCGCCAAACAGTACATGTGTGTTTATTTGTGAACTGTCTTTGTGGCCTCAAAGGGTTCCCAAAGAATGGGAGCACAACTATTTAATCCCACTCCCCAAGCCAGATAAGGACTATTCATGACTTAATAACCCTAGGAATAAGACTGTTACTGTTAAGCTGCAGCAATCCTTGGAAAGGGAAAGTTTACATCATTTCCTAAGAGGTCTCGGGAGTTGCCGGCCAACGACAGAAACATGGTCAAAAGCAAGAAACATTTGTGTTTGATGTTTATTAGGGAGTTCCAAAATAGACAGGAAACAATGGCATCTTGAGGATGGATATAACAGAGTCAAATATGATCTCTTAATACACGCTCTTTTGGAAATGGGTGTTAGTCCCTGGTGGTGAATTGGTTGACAGCTAACCTCCACTCTACGTAGGAGTTGCTCTCAGCCTAGGTTCATGGACGTGGAGGCATACATGATTACCCCTGGATTACCACAAGGATCTGTAGTATCGCCTGTGCTAATAAATGCATACACAAGCATTGAAGCACCAGGGATTGGAAGGGTGTGCAAATGATGTTCTTGAGTATAGGCAGGGGAGTGACGGGATGCAAATAGCACAAGAGTTGCTGGAGACAGTAAACAAAGTGACTGGCTGGTGTACAGAGATGGGTGTGTCATTCACCTAGATAAGGCGTCTGTGTTATGGTGCTCTCTTGACAATGAAATTGTTAAGGCTAACGTCCTAGGCCTCTCAATAAATGACAGAAATGTTCTCTCTCTCTCTCTCTCTCTCTCTCTCTCTCTCTCTCACACACACACACACACACACACAGAGATTCAGACAGAGAGAGAGAGAGAGAGAGAGAGAGAGAGAGAGAGAGAGAGAGAGAGAGTAAACTGAGTTACATAGAAATCCCCTTCGACAAAGCCTGTCCTTCAGGGTTCATGTTGATGAAGCCATTATGAGATATAAGAAGGCAATCTGTGCGCTGAAGATCACGACAGCAATGGACATGGAGCAAAGAATGTTGCTTAAAGTCTTTCAACAAGGATTCTCTCAGTAATTGAGTAGGGTTGAGACTGTCCTCGGTGTCAAAGATTTAGCTGGTGAAACTAGAGCGTATACAGAATGAAGCTATGCGGTTGATACTGCGATGAGAAAGGGACACGTCAGTAGTTGTAACAAGTTGGGTACGGGATCTCCAGTCCTTGTTGCTATAATGTCTTCGGCTATAGGTTTATATTCTATCTGTATCTAATACTTGTCGCCCGTCTGGAGATTCCGGACGACAGACTTCAACTCTGATTATTATCTATTACAGACACCTACAGTAACTACTAAGAACAACTCAACTTTGAAAAACAAGAAAAGGGAAATCTTTAATAGAGACTCAGTCTCTAGGAGCTGTACAACAGAAAAGGTGGTAGAATCAGGTTGAGACTGGTCCTGTAGGCCGGTTCATCATTCAGCCATGTGAAATGCAGTAGTGGACCGTCTGTTAGATGGTACAGTTGTAGGTTTGAGGGAAGGAGATCGTCCTGGTATTGTAAGACTCCTTCTGGACACAATAGACTGTAGTTCTGGCGTACCGTCTCGTTGTGGACTCTTGGACTTCTTCCCCGATATGGACACTAGCCCTCAGCTTCCAGGTTGCGTTAGCTGCTTCGGGGTAGCTTGGATGGACTGCCCAGTCTGGGGTCCCTAACTGACTGGAGGTGGTTCACTCCACTTCACAGCACAACGATAAAGGCGGTCCTGGAACAAGAACGGCTCAGATGTACCAGTCCATATGAACCTTTACATCATAACTACAGCTGCACACTGACGGACTGTCTCTGGGTCTGTCAGTTCCGCGAGGATCATACCAATATATTCTGTCTGGCCTCCAGGACATTATCCCCTATAGACTATACAGGTTTTGTGATAGATTTCAATCATCCTAACTCACATCATCTCGGGAAATTCCGCCTCAGCTCCCAGACTTAGTCTATACAGTGAAAGTATTATTCAGGAGGATGCAGATTTTCACACCTCCTGTGGATATGATATGCTAATGAGGCATATATAGATATCCTCGATCAACAGTCTGTCTTGTAGCATTGAGTCACATCTCGGTTTTCGTTGCTTTCCGTTTTCGTCGGTTTCGGTTTTCATTGATTGCCTCGGTTTTCGTCGGCGTGCCCACATGACCTCACTGCTAATTTCGGGAAAAACTAATGGACCCACGCATTCTTCTGCTCACTTTGGCGTTGTTTTTCATTGTGTGAGCATCACTTGCTAATAATAAAATACGAGAGCGGCATTAAATTGCTGAAATCGGCCGCATGTACGGGAAATCGCCATCCACGATAAGTTTCATTGTGGCGAAAAAGGAAGCAATAAAGGAGGCTAATGTAGTGAAAGACATGAATGTGCTAACGAAACAGAGATCACAGACAGTTGAAGATGTCGAATAATTAATTTGGATAAATCAACACTAGTTGAATGGCGATTCTATTTCGGGGGCAATCGTATGATGGGAAAAAAACACAGACTGTTGTTTGCTGAAGCCGGAGTCGCGGTTTGAGCGGTCGGAAGAGCGATTTTTGTACGATTGTTCGACAAGGTCTCGATAAGCGCCCATTCTCTCTCGAGTAGTGGGTCAGCAGTCGGTAAGCTGACATAGCTTTTCGATCAGACCTGCTTGGCATAGCTTCTTAGCTCGTCGGTAGGCGTCCAATGGTTTTGCATGTATCACCAGGTACCGAGAGGGAGTGCGCTGAGCGATTACTACTCTTGGCCTGCGTGTGCGTGAATAGTCCGTCTGTGCGATAGATATTTGTTTGATCCTGCCAGTAGTCATATGCTTGTCTCAAAGATTAAGCCATGCATGTTTAGTCTATATTATATCCATATAGCTGGAAACTAACATTCATATAATACATATATGCAATCTAACATTTACATATTACACATAGCTGTAAAAACATTTACGTTTTTCAAATATGTGCAAACTAACATTTACATATATCATAAAGATGCAAACTAACATTTGCGAAATGCATATATGTGCAAAGCAATATTCACATGAAAGCAGTGAAGAAAGTATAGAGGAATTTTATAATGACATGGAGTCTGCTTTGAAGAACTGTAAAAAATCAGAAATAAATATCATAAGGGTGATTTCAACGCAAAAATAGGAAAGCAAAGCGATGGATGCAGTGTAGGCAACCATGGTTTGGGAGAGAGAAATGAAAGAGATTACAGACTTGTAGAATGGGCAAAAGAACAAGAAATGGTTGTAGGAAACACCTGGTTTAAACAACATCCTAGAAGATTATGGACATGGAGGAGTCCAGACAGCAGGATTAAAAACCAGATAGATTACATCCTGATAAGCAAAAGGTTTCGAAATGCATTAACAGTTGTAAAAAAAGTTCCAAATGCAGACTGTTACAGTGATCACAGATTAATTACTGCCACATTGAGGGTAAAGTTAAAGAAAGTCAAGTATACAGCAGGAAACCCTAAATATGTCTTGTGCAAATTGAAAACTGACAAAGAAATACAAGATAATTTTAACATAGAAGTAAAGAACAAATTTGATTTATTGTCTGATCTAGAGATCCTATTTCAAGATGTAGAGGATCAATGGGAAATGCTGAAGAATTCAATCAGTTGTGCAGCAGAAAAAACTATTCCAAAAGTAAAGAAAGTGGGCCGTAAGACATGGATGACTGAAGAAATTTTACAACTAATGGAAACAAGAAGACAGAACAAAAATAATCCTGCCAAAAATGAAGAAATTCACAGAAAAGTCAGAACCTTATGTAAGGAGGCTAAAGAAACATGGCTTGAGAAAAATTGCAGAGAAATTGAAAAACAACACAACAGTAAAAATGCGAAACTAATGCACAAAAGAATTCAGGAGATTACTAATCAAAGAACACGTACATCAGCAGGCTGCCTAAAGACAAAAGATGGAAGAGTCATAATAGAAAAAGATCAGATTTTACATGTATGGTCAGATTACGTGAAAAACCTTTATGACGATAACAGAGACGAACAATATATTGTTCAAAATAACAATGAAGGGCCAGCAATTTTGAAGATGGAGGTTCAGAATGCTCTTAATCATATGAAATCTGGCAAAACCCCCGGTCCAGACAGCGTCACAACAGAAATGATTAATGCTTTAGAAGAATATGGAATAGATAAAGTTACTAGTCTGCTTAATACAATATATGATACTGGAAATATACCTCATGAGTTATGTAATTCTGTAT
Organism: Cepaea nemoralis; assembly: GCA_014155875.1. Classification (NCBI taxonomy): domain Eukaryota; kingdom Metazoa; phylum Mollusca; class Gastropoda; order Stylommatophora; family Helicidae; genus Cepaea; species Cepaea nemoralis. The sequence goes on along the minus strand of JACEFZ010003514.1, from coordinate 31,029 downwards.
TTATTGCAATCCCAAAGAAATCAGGAGCCTTGGAATGTGATCAACATCGAACAATTAGTATAATGAGTCACATCACGAAGATTTTGCTAAGAATTATCATGCAAAGAGTTAGGAGGAAAATACAACCTGAAATAGGAGAAGAACAATGTGGGTTTGTAGTAGGCAAGGGTACAGTAAATGCTGTGTATATACTGAGAACCGTAATCGAACGTTCTATAGAAGTAAACAAAGATCTACACCTTTGCTTTATTGACTACACAAAGGCTTTTGATAAAGTGAGACATGTCAACATGATAAGGATGCTTGAAGATCTACAAATTGATGGGAAAGACCTTAGACTTGTAAAAAACATATATTGGAAACAACAAGCTGCCATAAGAGTTGATAATGAAGTAAGCCAATATCAGCCTATTAAGAGAGGTGTGAGACAGGGATGTGTAATGTCTCCAGATCTGTTTTCCCTGTACAGTGAAAATATTTTCAGAAATATTGAAAATATGGAAGGAATCAACATTGGGGGACGATGCATCAATAACATTAGATATGCAGATGATACAGTCTTGATTGCAGACAATGAACAGGACCTGCAAAATTTAGTAGATGCGGTTGTTACACACAGTGAACAACAAGGGTTAGAATTAAATTGTAAAAAGACACGGATTATGGTCGTCACTAGGAAGAACGAAATACCACAGTGTAATATACAAGTAAATGGGAATATTCTTCAACAAGTGAATAGGTACAATTATCTCGGAACAGTAATAACATCTGATGGGAGATGCCTTGAAGAGATTAGAACAAGAATCGCCATGGCAAAAGTAGCCTTTAGCAAGATGAAAAACATATTGACCAATAAAAAAATGTCAATTGAAACGAGAAAAAGAGTGTTGAGATGCTACATAGAACCTGTACTTTTATATGGATGTGAAGCTTGAACAATGAGCAGCCAGGCTGAAAAACATCTGATGGCTGTAGAAATGTGGTTTCTGAGGAAAATGCAAAGAATACCATGGACAGCCAGAAAGACCAATGAACAAGTTCTTCAAGAAACAAATGAAGATCGTAAACTGATCAGAGACATTAGACGTAGACAGTCAAAATTTTGTGGGCATGTTATAAGAATAAATGATTTGGAGAACTTGGTGACAACTGGTAAGATCGAGGGGAACAGACCAAGGGGAAGACCTAGAAACAAGTATCTGGATGGCTTGGCCTTGTGGCATGGTCGAGACAGAAACACGGAACTGATCCACGACTCTGTTGATCGAGTGAGATGGCAGAACATGACCGCCCACGCTTACCGGCATGGCACATGATGGATGGAATATTCACATATTACATAAAGCCGCAATATAATATTTACATAACATATATGTACAAACTAACATTTACATATTAGAAATAGCTGCAAAATAACTTGCACGGCACGTATTACATATATGTGTAAACTAACATTTACCAATCATATATATATATATATATATATATATATATATATATATATAATTGGAGGAATGTGCTATAATGAAGAGGTGGAATGAGTATATAAGAGAATTACATAATGGAGAAAGGGAAGAATTAACAGAAGAAAGTAACTTAGAAGGCCCACCTATTCTAAAAGAAGAAGTCGCTGACGCTATGAAACATATGAAGACAGGAAAAACAGCTGGGCCAGATGAAATCACAGTAGAAGAATTAGAAGTATTGGGAGAATTTGTATATTAACCAAACTGCTAAATGATATTTACAACAGTGGATATTTTCCGAGCGATATGGTAAAATCTGTATTTATAGCAATACCAAAGAGACCAGGAGCAATTGAACGTGAAGATTTTCGTACAATTAACCTTATAAACCATGTGACTAAGTTTCTACTCAGAATTATAATGAGAAGAACAAGAAAGAAAATAAAAATGGAAATTAGTGAAGAACAGTACGGTTTTATGGAAGGAAAGGGTACAAACAATGCAATATATATATATATATATATATATATATATATATATATATATATATATATATATATATATATATATATATATATATATATATATATATATATTACGAACACTAATAGAAAGAGCCGGCTCCGTGGCCGAGGAGTTAGCAGCTTTCTCCGCTAACCCCGAATACTCTCGTCACGTGACGCGACGAGAATTAGCAGTGGTTCGAATCGCAAAAGTGACATATGAGAGTATGGAGCCGGTCGCTCAGAAAGTCTTGGCGTGCTGATGAGCGTAATCTAGCCTAGGAATCAACATACAGCTGAAAGATGCTGGTGTTGACCGCAATATCCTGTAACAGGATGGAAAAGCGAAAAAACTAATAGAAAGGTCAATAGAGAAACAGAGGGACATATATGTATGCTTCATAGATTATACTAAGGCATTTGATAAAGTAAAACATGATGAGCGGATTAAAATGTTGGAAGATATCAACATTGATGGGAAAGATTTAAGAATAATAAAGAATATATACTGGAACCAAGTAGTAGCAATTAAAATGGGAAATAAAGAGGGTAGTTACGAACAGATAAAGCTAGGAGTACGACAGGGGTGTGTCTTGTCACCCGATCTCTTCTCCCTATATAGAGAAGTAATAATGAGAGAGATCAAAGAGAAGCCAGGAATACTAATCGGAGGATATAATATAAACAATATACGCTATGCAGATGACACAGTATTGGTGGCGGATAATGCAACAGACCTACAACAATTATTGGACATTGTAGTATCAGAGAGTGCACAGAAAGGACTCTCCTTGAATATCAAGAAAACAGAAACAATGATGATATCAAAGAAAATGGGGACACCAAAATGTGACATAGAAATAGAAGGGGAAATTCTCAACCAAGTGGGTGATTTTAAATACCTAGGGGCACTTATAACATCAGATGGAAAATGTATAACAGAGATTAAGAGCAGAATAGGGCAGGCAAAAGCCGCATTTCAGAAAATGAAGAGTATCTTATGCAATAAGTCGCTATTAATGAATGTAAGAAAGAAAGTGCTAAAATACTATATAGAACAAGTTGTGCTGTATGGCAGCGAATCTTGGAATTTATATGAACAAATTAGGAAGAACTCAGAAGCAACAGAGATGTGGTTTTTAAGACGAATGTTGCGAATTCCTTGGACTGCCAGAGTAACTAACAACGATTGCCCGAAAGAGGCTAATGAAACTAGAACACTATATACAACAATAAGAAAGAGACAAACAGCTTTCTTTGGTCATGTGATTAGAAGAGAGGCATTGGAGAACATCGTGACAACTGGAAAGATCGAGGGGAAGAGAGGCAGAGGCAGACCAAGAGAAATGATTCTGGACGGATTGAGACGGCGGCATGGAGGAATATCAGCAGAGTTGATCTCCAGAACACCAAAGACCGAGATCTGTGGAGAGCCATGAACGCATACGCCAGCCGGCACGGCACTTGATGATTATATATATATATATATATATATATATATATATATATATATATATATATATATATATATATATATATATCTTATATATAAAAGGCGATCTCCGTCTGTCTGTCTGTATGTCCATATGTCCTTTATGCGCTCGCGAACGGCCCATCCGATTGAGATGAAATTTTCTACACGTCTTCCTTTCATTCCAGCGCAGCCCACTGTCATATTTTTTTAGTGTGAAATCGGCTGCTTACCCAATATTATTTCATTTTTCATTTTTCATTATAATTTCATATATCTCAGGGGACTTAACTCTGTAAAAGTTATTTCAAGGGGCATAACTTTTCTGTATAACTTATAGTCATATTGTGGCATCGTTTTCAAAGATTTATAAACTCTTTGTCCATAGTTATGTACCGGCATATGAGTTATAATAAATAATGATACAATCTGTAAGGCATTTTCAAAGTTTTCATAAAAATAATGCATAATGCATAACATTGTAACTCATCTTTTTTTGCTTAAAGAATTAATAAATAGTAGTTACCTTATCTCTATCAAGTTTGAAGATTTTATATTTCTTTACACTGTCGCCAACTCTAAGAAGACATGGAACAACTTCAGCCATTATTAAATCTACAGGCATATGCGTTATATTCCTCCTCCTCCTCCTCTCCCCTCCTCCACCTCCTACCCTCTTCCTCTTCTCCTCCCCCTCCTCCCTCTCCCTCCTCCATCCTCCTCTTCTCTCTTTCTCCTCCTCCTCCCTCCTCCTCCCTCTTCCTCCTCCCAGCTCCTACTCCTCCTTTTTCTTCTTCTTCTGCTGCTGCTGCCGCTGCTCCATTTACCCAAGTTAATTGTTGGGGAAGATGTAAAGATCTTTCAAGTGCTCTTTCTAATGCTTTTTGTAAGTTGGTCTTCGTTTATCTAAGGTTGTTCTAACTGCAACCAATAAATGATTAGACAGACAGACAGACAGACAGACAGACAGTCGGGAACGGGAACTTATATGACTACTCATATGAATTAAATGAGATGCTCCCCATCAGGGGCTGGGCGAAGCCGGGCCGGATCAGACAGATAGACAGACAGATAGACAGACAGACAGACAGATAGATAGTCGGGAACGGGAACGTGAGCTTATATGACTACTTATATGAATTAAATGAGATGCTCCACACCAGGAGCTGGGCGATGCCGGGCCGGGTCAGACAGACAGACAGACAGACAGACAGACAGACAGATAGTCGGTAACGGGAACGGGAACTTATATGACTACTTATATGAATTAAATGAGATGCTCCCCACCAAGGACTGGGCGATGCCGGGCAGGGTCAGACAGACAGACAGACAGACAGACATACAGACAGACAGACAGTCGGTAACGGGAACGGGAACTTATATGACTACTTATATGAATTAAATGAGATGCTCCCCACCAAGGACTGGGCGAAGCCAGGCCGGGTCAGCTAGTATATATATATATATATATATATATATATATATATATATATATATAATATATATATATATATATATATATATATATATATCTTATATATAAAAGGCGATCTCCGTCTGTCTGTCTGTCTGTATGTCCATATGTCCTTTATGCGCTCGCGAACGGCCCATCCGATTGAGATGAAATTTTCTACACGTCTTCCTTTCATTCCAGCGCAGCCCACTGTCATATTTTTTTAGTGTGAAATCGGCTGCTTACCCAATATTATTTATTTTCATTTTTCATTATAATTTCATATATCTCAGGGGACCTAACTCTGTAAAAGTTATTTCAAGGGGCATAACTTTTCTGTATAACTTATAGTCATATTGTGGCATCGTTTTCAAAGATTTATAAACTCTGTGTCCTATAGTTATGTACCGGCATATGAGTTATAATAAATAATGATACAATCTTTAAGGCATTTTCAAAGTTTTCATAAAAATAATGCACAATGCATAACATTGTAACTCATCTTTTTATGCTTAAGAAGTTACTGTAGTCATGCAGGTGATTAGAAAGAGTTTTCATTAAAAATAATGGATGGTGTGTGGAAGGACATTCTTTTAAGTTACTTTTTTTGTTGTATGAATTTAATGAGACGCTACCCGCCAGGAGCTGGGCGAAGCCACGCCGGGTCAGATAGATAGACAGACCCACCTTTTCGCTGCAGTTGTCTACTCCTCCTTTTCCTTCTTCTGCTGATGCTGCTGCCGCCGCTCCATTTACCCAAGTTAATTGTTGGGGAAGATGTAAAGATCTTTCAAGTGCTCTTTCTAATGCTTTTTGTAAGTTGGTCTTCGTTTATCTAAGGTTGTTCTAACTGCAACCAATAAATGATTAGACAGACAGGCAGACAGACAGACAGACAGAGAGGGAGGGACGGACAGACAGACAGACAGACAGACAGACAGACAGACAGACAGTCGGGAACGGGAACTTATATGACTACTTATATGAATTAAATGAGATGCTCGCCATCAGGAGCTGGGCGAAGCCGGGCCGGATCAGACAGACAGACAGACAGACAGACAGACAGACAGACAGACAGACAGACAGACAGTCGGTAACGGGAACGAGAACTTATATGAATTAAATGAGATGCTCCTCAGCAGGGACTGGGCGAAGCCGGGCCGGGTCAGCTAGTATATATATATATAAGAGGACTCGGCCCGGCTTCGCCCAGCCCCTGGCAGGGTCAGTCAGTCTATCTGTCTGTCTGTCTGTCTATCTTCGGCCCTTTCCCGTTCCCGTTGCGGGAATAATGGGTTCGAAAATGTTCACATGTCTAAAATAGATCGATTATTTTTATGAAAATTTTAAAAATGCCTTTAAAATTTTATCACTATATTATAACGCATATGCCTGTAGATAACTGTAGATAAACATTTTCTAAAACTTTGAGAAAAATGCATCAATTATTTAAATTACATAATATAGCAGTGCTACTAAAAGTAATGTCCCTTGATATAAATTTTCTTAAGTTAAGTCCCTTTGCAATATGTTAATTATAATTTAATTAAACAATTAAATTGTATTACGTAAATAACTGTTTGTAAACTAACAAACTATGCCAGTTGGCTGCACGGGAATGAGGAGAACACCTGTAGAAAATTTCATCTCAATCGGATGGACCGTTCGCGAACGCATAAAGGACATACATACATACATTGTCTTTTATGTATATATAGACACACACACACACATATATATATATATATATATATATATATATATATATATATATGTATATATATATATGTGTGTGTGTGTGTGTGTGTATGTGTGTGTTGTGTGTGTGTGCAAACACTTTCTGCGGCTGTGTGTCGTAAGAATGCAGCATTATGTCCCCTATTTACATATAACGTATGATTTGTTCAATTTCAGCATATTAAAATAACCAACGTTGCTGAACACATGGATACCACACGAAGCAAACAGTAAAACAAAGAGGTCAATTCGAGTGAATGATCTACAAGACTAACTTCTGCAAAACTTGCTAAGAAACCTTAACAACCATGAATGAAAACCTAATAAGAAAGAGATCTGTTGGTGAGACCCCCCAGGCCAGGCATATCAGATAACACTGGGGAAGAATGTAACACAGGGGCCAGTACTAGTAATCGTGATGACGGAGTTAAACCCGACGGTGGTACCAAGGAAATCCCATGTGGTAGTCTAAGGAGAGTGAGACTAGGAACGTGGAATGTGAGAAGTTTGTATGAGGGAAAGATTAAGATAGTATGTGATGAGATTGAGAGGTTAAATATTCACATTTTAGGAATTAGTGAATATCGCTGGAGAGGCAATGGACATTTTACAACTGAAAGTGGAAGTCTTTTCATATATTAAAGATGTTGGGGGCCAGACCGGAGTGGCATTTTGTTTAGATAAAATAACTGCAAAAGCTTTAATTTGATATATGCCGGTTAGTGATAGAATCCTCACTGTCAGACTTAAAGACTATCAACAAACAAAACAAACAAACAAACAAAGGTATGGAATTATGTTATATGGCCCAAAAGATTAAAAGAGAACGATCTTCATTCCAATACCAAAATATGGGCAATCTGAAATTATGCACCAACTATAGAACTGTTGCCCTGATCAGTCAAGCAAGTAAAATTCTACTAAAAATCAGAATGGGAAGACTTCGTAAGAAAATGGAAGAAGAAATTAACGTGGTTCAAGCTGGATTTAGACCAGGAAGAGGAACAAGAGATCACATATTCAACATGCTTTTAATAATAGAGAAGTGCAGAGAATTTAATGTAAACCTATTTTCATGTTTTGTGGATTAATCAAAGGCATTTGACTGTGTACAACATCAGAAACTTTGGAAAATCATGAGGAAGATGGGCTTTCCATCACATGTAATACAACTCATAAAAATGATCTATCTAGACCAGTGGTTCTCAACCTTTTTTGACCCGTGCACCCCTTCACCATACTTTCAGAACGTCATTGCCCTTTCGTATTTCCTCCCTATAAATCCCCCCTCCCCCTCGCCCCTACAAAGTATACGTTAAAATGGAAGCTAAATTTCATAACACATACTAGAACAAGTCTAGGCGTCTACATAAAACGTGATGCGCGGGTCTACTTACGTTATAAAATGAATTTCAGAAGGGCGAGAAATACACAATCGTAAAGTTTGGAGGGTTGAGAACCAATGATCTAGACCCACAAGCAGCGGTTAGAATAGATGGCGAGATATCATATTGGTTTGACATCAAGCTGTGCTGTCCCCTATTTGTTTAACCTGTACACAGTACATATAATGAGAAATATCAGAGCAATATGATGCCCTAAATATCGGTAGGCATGACATACCAGAGATTCGATATGCTGATGATACAGTATTGCTACCCACAACACACAATGGTATAGAAAACTTAATAACCTCAACCCCATTGAATAGTGAAAATCACAACGTATGTTTTAACATAGCAAAAACAAAGATAATGCATACAGATAAAACTACTATGAGGAAATAAATATATGTTAATGAAGAAAAATTGGAGGTGGTTTCGAATATCTCGGATCATTGATTACCAACAAGGGTAACGCAATTAAAGAAATTAAAAGACGAATATCTATTGCTCTTCAAAGACTAAAACAACTGAATAAATTGTGGAATGGGACAGTCAGAACTACAAAAATTAGATTTTTAAGAGCATGTATCTTTCCCATTGCAACATACGCCTGTGAGACCTGGACACTTACTAAACAAGCTGAACAGCGCATAAATGAATTTGAATATAAATGTTATAGACGAGTTCCAAGAATATCTTGAATAAAGAAAAGAACAAATGTATTCGTACTTCAAGTGCTGAATATTGAAGAAGAAAATTGTATAATAGTCAAGTGATTGTCAAAGCTAAGCTGTACAACAATTGTATACTAGTCAGACGATTGTCAAAGGTAAGCTGTACAACAATTGTCTACTAATCAGATGATTGTCAAAGCTAAGCTGTACAACAATTGTATTCTAGTCAAGTGCTTGACAGAGCTAAGCTGTACAACAATTGTATACTAGTCAAATGACTGTCAAAGCTAAGCTGTACAACAATTGTATACTAGTCAAATGATTGTCAAAGCTAAGCTGTACAACTGTTGTATAATAGTCAAATGATTGTCAAAGCTAAGCTGTACAACAATTGTATATAGTCAAATGATTGTCAAAGCTAAGCTGTACAACAATTGTATACTAGTCAGACGATTGTCAAAGCTAAGCTGTACAACTGTTGTATAATAGTCAAATGATTGTCAAAGCTATGCTGTACAACAATTGTATACTAGTCAAATGATTGTCAAAGCTATGCTGTACAACAATTGTATACTAGTCAAATGATTGTCAAAGCTAAGCTGTACAACAATTGTATAATAGTCAAATGATTGTCAAAGCTAAGCTGTACAACAATTGTATAATAGTCAAATGATTGTCAAAGCTAAGCTGTACAACAATTGTATACTAGTCAAATGATTGTCAAAGCTAAGCTGTACAACAATTGTATAATAGTCAAGTGATTGTCAAAGCTAAGCTCTACAACAATCACAGCAGGAAGATATGCGCATAATGTTACATTGATCATGAATTATAATATGTAAGCAATCACGATTACTGAATGTGATATATGTATATATTGTTATATTGTTCATATACTGGTATATATTGTTATATATTGTTATATTGTTCATATACTGTTATGTATTGTTATATGTTGATATATTGTTATATGTTGTTATATTGTTCATATACTGTTATATATTGTTATACATTGTTATATGTTGATATATTGTTATATATTGTTATATTGTTCACATACTGTTATATATTGTTATATTGTTATATATTGTTATATTGTTCATATACTGTTATATTGTTATATATTGTTATATTGTTATACATTGTTATATGTTGATATATTGTTATATATTGTTATATTGTTCATATACTGTTGTATATTGTTGATATATTGTTATATGTTGATATATTGTTCATATATTGTTATATCTTGTTATATTGTCATATACTGTTATATACTGTTATATATTGTTAGGGAGTCTCCGTGGCGAAGTGGTCAAGCCATTTGACTCGGGCTTCGAAGTTTGTGGTTCCATTCCGTGCCGCATTCTTCAGTTCACGAGTGTATTTTTTCGGAGACTCCTGGGGGTGGTCGCTGGAGTTACGAAGTTCGTGCTTTGTGCAACGCTTTCTAGCAGCTCGCGCTGTGGAAAGAGACCGAACCATATGGGATAACAACCCGATGCAATGAAGTCGAAAATGTGATGCCGGTATCACCTACCTTGCTCTCAGGTCTAAAAATGTGATGCCGGTATCCCCCTCCTTGCTCTCAGGTCTAAAAATGTGATGCCGGTATCACCTTCCTTGCTCTCAGGTCTAAAAATGTGATGCCGGTATCCCCCTCCTTGCTCTCAGGTCTAAAAATGTGATGCCGGTATCACCTTCCTTGCTCTCAGGTCTAAAAATGTGATGCCGGTATCACCTTCCTTGCTCTCAGGTCTAAAAATGTGATGCCGGTATCACCTTTCTTGCTCTCAGGTCTAAAAATGTGATGCGGGGATCACATCACAGACCCAAAGCAGGAGCCTGCTCCAGGACAATGTATGATTATGATATGCTGTAATGACCAATAATTGTTGTGTGCTGGCTGTCTGGCACACGCGCTCTAGGCTGCACCATACCGAAGGGTTTGTTTCTAGTAGAAGGGGTTGGTTGAGTGTTGTGTGCTGGCTGTCTGGCACACGCGCTGTAGGCTGCTGCATCATAATGAAGTGTTTTTTCCTAGTAGAAGGGGTTGGTTGAGTGTAGTATAAGGGGTTGGGTGAGTGTAGTATAAGGGGTTGGATGAGTGTAGTATAAGGGGTTGGATGAGTGTAGTATAAGGGGTTGGGTGAGTGTAGTATAAGGGGTTGGATGAGTGTAGTGTAAGGGGAAGAATAGAACTGTGAGCAAACAGCAAGACCAAATACAACAGTAAACCAAAATCATAATCTATAATCATGTTATATCATAGGACGTTGTGCTTGCAGTACTGTGGAATTTAGAGATAACTGACATATATCAGCAAACAATAAAACCAACATGTGGTATCTTCTCCACCTGTAGTTACACCTGACGAAGCACAATAACATGTCAGGCCATAAATTGCGCATACATATCAGTTGGGGAACCCTCTGAGGCCACCAAGACAATTCATAAATAAACACACATTTCAGAAATTCAAAACAATGTACTCCCATACTATCCGCAGTGACACATGCCTGTGGTTCACTATCCGTAAGGTCAGTGTCCTGGATAGCAAGGGTGCACATAAACAAGTTTACGAGGTAAAATATGGCGGGGTAGTAAGTCCCCCGGAGGGGGCAAATGAGAAGACAGTGATTAAAGGGCAGTTGAGGAGAAGTCAGCTGGCTAGTGTGATTTTGGGGCAGACAGGTTGAGCTGTAGGGTAGTGTTGTGTGGAGCCGAGGGAGCGCTGCAAGAAGAGGTAAAAAAAAAAAAGACAGTGGGAAACATTGACGGGGGACAGTCGAGTGTTGGGACCCGACCAGTGTAGGTCGGTGGACAGAATAACTCGAATAGTGACGGAGTTAGGTAGAGAACTCCGTGATGTGTGTTGTTTCAGTGTTAGGAATTCTGAGACTAAGGATTAAATACTGAGCCCGGCTATCAGCAGAGATAGTGAGTTGAAGCCTAGCCCGTGTGAGGGTCGGATAGTTAACGGAGACTTATATCCAGTGTGGGTTGGATGGAGTGAATTCGGGCCTGGAGAGAGGCTAGTATACCTGTCGTATACTTGTTGTATACCTGTAGTATACCTGTTGGAGGATATTAAGTAGACCTTGAGAGGCCGTGTTATTTGAAGTGTTCAATGAGGATGAATATATATTCTGAGAGAATTATTGTTCCTGGATGTATATGTTACGTGTGTCCGTGTTCAATCGTCATTAAAAGGAATTGATGTGCGCAAATTAACTCTTGTTCACTGACTGGTGATTGTGTGATGCGGTGGTGACTTGTGGTGTGAGATAGGTGGCAAGCTCAGCTTCCACTCTGCAGTGAGATAGTAGAAACATTAGACCCTAGACAACAACCAATCTTGGTTTGGTACAAAAGAGTTTGTGTCACGCAAGATTTATGGGGGATCGTCCGGGAAAGAAAGATCTAATGGAGGCTATGTCCGATCAAGTAACCTGGTGCTATATAAAGATTTTATGAAGGCCTCGTCGCTAGAAGTCCGAGACGACAGCACAATCAAACAATTACACGAAAGGCCACCACTGTACATTAAAAACAGCCAGCGCGCTGCAAAGACGAGTGCAGAAATCGCCCAGGAAACAGGCGATTAGCGGACACAGGTTGTTCACAAAATAACAGAAAATTCGTGAGGACAAAAAGTTGGAACTGTTTAAGACAGGAGCGGTTCAGTCTTGTGCGCGTTGAAGACAGGTGCACGGTGATTTTCACAGGTCAAGAGCGGGTCAGCACAGGTGAACAGTATCGCTGTCGGAGATAAAGACAGGATTGGAAAACCAAAGATAACAGACAGTGAGTAATTTCGTAGCGAAGTCCTGTGCATGATGAGACAGTTCGTGTGTGTGCTGAGGGCAACGCACGGCGTGGTCGTAGGTCGACAGGTCAAGAGTTTCACCACAGGTAAAAGGACTGGTAGGGCGCATCGGCGGAGAATCAGTCACTGGAAAGGGGGAAGTGTGGTGTTAGACAGCAGCCAGATTCGGTGCGTGTTAATTTTTTTTTTCAAAGCATTGAGGCCTCATCAATGATCTGCTGGGTGAGGGCGGTGGAAATTGTGAGTCTCCACGGAAAAATGGGGTTGTATTAAAAGGAGTGTTTGTGTATGACGGACAAGATTCCGGTCAGTTTACAGATTCAGTGGGTATTATTTTTTATAAAGAGAACTGAGGTACTGACTGAGGTGACCTGCGAGGTCAAGGCCGTGGACAACGGAAAATTACTGAAAAATTTTCCATAGTAGAACAAGATAAACAAGTTGTTTGGCATTGAAACCAGGATTTATTTTTCGTCTTTGTTGAATAGTTCTGTTGTCGTCATCGTATCATCGAGCAAACATGCTACAATAGACACTCAAGCGCCGTCATCGCAAGAGTGGCCGCATTTCTGTGCCACAAAGGACTTACTATACAGATTTAAAGCGCTGGACATTTGTTGCCATTTTGTCTGGGTAACCTTGTCGGTTAACGTGAATTCATAACATACATTATACAATCAGGTGCCAGTTTCACAAGCAGGATACAAAATCGGTACAGACTGTGTCGATATAGGACATTTTGGACAATTACTATCACCTTCAACTTTTCCAACAGTTGGGACTTGTTGTCACCACGTGAAGGAATAAGTAACCACTCAACAAAACAATAATTCGTTGTGGGATCGAGCGTCGTAGTCACGTTAAACATTAACAAACAGACATTTCCAGGCTATTATTGGAAACTATTAGAAACAAACTAAGGACTTCATTGTTGTCGGCCAACCTCTTGGACATTTTGTTTGCTCTCATCGTCTTATATATTGTTTTCGGGTGTTACGCAATTATTCGTATCTGGTCCAGTATTCGTAAGGAGTAGGATATTTTTGTGATGCTTCGAGGTATTCGTGAGGCACTACAAGAACAGGAGTCGTAGGTGCACCGTATATTTTCTGGGAAGTAAATCGAAAGGTCGATTTGTTGTTTCTGCAGTGATGCAGTGTTGGTCTTGGATTAATATACCGTGTCCTTTTGTGTCTAACCTCAGTTCTATGTATATTATTGATTTGAGATTTTTTTTTTCTTCTCCTTATTATGTTTACGTATGATATTTTGTTTCTTTGGGCATATATGTGTTATTATTGTAACTCTTGCGACTAAATCTCCTATCTATATTGTTTTGTTAACTGTTATGCGCACTAAATTTCTATTACATGGGGTTGTCGATGACAGGTTGTTTTTTCTCTTTGTGTCACTAGCCTATGCGTGTAGCGGCTTATAGACATTACTTATTGTTATCATTCATTCGTGTGTGTGTGTGTGTGTGTGTGTGTGTGTGTGTGTGTATATATATATATATATATATATATATATATATATATATATATATATATATATATATATATATATATATATATATATATATATATATATGTTTAACAATATTTCCAGGAATATTTCTGCAGCTATTTTTTATCTATTCGAGGAGTATAGGTAATATCCCCCCTCACCACCTAGTGCTTACAGAAGGACTGTGTGAGTACAGAGTGATATTATTAGTACTACGAATTTACATACAGAGTGAGTGGTGGTGTACTTAGTAAAGGTGCACAAAGACAAGCAGTAGTGTCTTTATATGATAGTTGACTGACGGACAGCTAAGTGTCCATAATTACAAGATGCCTACTTTAATGGAATATATTGAAGCAGGGGAACGGTTAGGCCTGAAGGACAAAGAGTTCCAGGAGTTTGCAGAAGCAAAATTGAAAGAAGTTCATCACTGGGAAAGAGAGGAGGGGCATAATGAACGCGAGGCAAATCGCCTACAGGAAGAAAAGGTAGCTGAAAACAAGCGTCTGCAGGAAGAGAGAGACACACAAGTGAAACTAGAAATGGAACAACAAAAACGCCTACAGAAAGTAAAGTTAGCTGAAATGGAAAACAAGCGTCTACAGGAAGAGAAAGAGATACAATTGAAACTAGAAATGGAAACTCAAATTGCACTACAAAAATTAGAAGTATCATCTAAGGGTCAGAGTGAAGAAGGCAGAAGACCTTCGCAGTAGTCACAGCGACTAAAACTGCCAAATTTTACGGACCCTGACAATCGTCAAGCTTATCTTGACAGATTTGAAGCATCTGCGAAAGCTTTAGGCATTCCAGAAGGAGAATATGCTATGATATTGAGTGAGTAACTGGCGAGAAAGGCCCTGGATACCATGTTTAATTTACCTGTGGCAGAAAGAAACAATTATACTATTCTACGTCAAGGCTTGCTTACAAAATTCAACCTCACTGAGCATGGATACACAACAAAGTTAAGACAATTAGTGCCAGAGACAAATCAGGATTTTACAGATTTTGTCAATACAGTAAAGAACACATTTAATAAATGGATGGAGCTTGCAGAAGTTGAGAAAGATTTTAATCGATTAGTGGATTTGATGCTATGAGACAAGGTATTATCGGCATGCCATACAAACTTAGTGGCTTTCTTTGAAGAACGTAAACCAAAGGACATAGACGCAATGTCCCAGTTAGGGCAAAACTATATGACTGCACATCCAAACAGTTCTATTGGTAGACAGTGAGGAAATAGTCTGTGCAGCGTATTCAAAACAGGACCAGAATCAAGTGACCAGACCAAGATCAAAAAGTGTAGATTTAACACAAAGATATGAAGAACAAGAACCTAAAGACAATGGTTTCCGTGGCAACCATTTTGGCGAAGCAGGACGTTACCCATACAAAAGGGGGAATTTTCAGAGACTTCCAAATAGTTATGCCGGTTGTTGGAATTGTGGGAGCTGGAGACATAAGGCAGCACAGTGCGATGTACAACCATCCAGTTGGCCAACGAATAATAGGAAGAAAGACATTATCTGTTTCAAATGTGACGTGACCGGGCACGGTAGCTATCAATGTACGATGGGGGAAACGGAGCACTCAAATGTAGCGCAAGTGATAGAGACAATTAATAATAAGAATTATAGTGGATACAAACCTCTTTTTAAAAAAGACGTTCAGCCGGTCTTAATGTGTTGTCACACAGTTCAAGCAGGATCAGCAGTGCTTGCAGGAGGAAGTCTGAAGCTGCTACAAGGATTCGTTAATGATAGGCCAGCGTTAACAATTAGGGATTCCGAATGTACTACGATCCGGTTCAGAAAAAGTTTGGTAGATCCCTCGGATTACACAGGAAAAAAGGTTAGATGCATAACATTTAACGGGACGGTAGAATTCTATCCATTGGCCATGATCACAGTAAAAACACCATATATCATAGGAAGAGTGATAGCGTGTGTTCTGGACTCACCAGTGGCAAATCTCATCATTGGAAATGTGCCACGTGTTAAAGAGTGTACAGAAGAGGAAGTAGTTTATTGAACATAGTTTAAGCAGTAACGAGGTAGTTACCAAAAGAAAACCAAAATTAGAGAGTATAGATGAAGAAGAAGAAGAGGCACTTGAAGTTGATAACAAAACAGGGACT
Source organism: Cepaea nemoralis (assembly GCA_014155875.1). Classification (NCBI taxonomy): domain Eukaryota; kingdom Metazoa; phylum Mollusca; class Gastropoda; order Stylommatophora; family Helicidae; genus Cepaea; species Cepaea nemoralis. Next base: position 14,862 of record JACEFZ010003514.1, on the reverse strand, counting down.
GGGGACAAGGATAGTACAGCTGAGCAGGTGAGAATGAATCTCAAACATAGTTTTAACGAATCCCAGAGAAAAGATACTACTCTGAACAAATGTTTCCAAGGGTGTAGTAAAGTAAGACATAGGCAATCAAAGAAGGGTGGATGGTGCTTCGGAATGAAGAACAATATTCTCACTCGCCGTTTTTCAGATGATAAAGCTACACGTAGGCAAGTAGTAGTACTCTTAGCACATAGAGACCGATATACAAGAACTGGTCAGGATATTGCAGGTGCAGGGCACATAGGAATAAGGCGTACGCAGCATAGAGCAGGATGCCAGTTACATTGGCCAGAATTTAATAAAGAGGTCAAACTAAACAGAGAATCCTGTGTAATGGGACAAGATATAGATAGAAGAGTTAAGTCAGGTCACAAGAATGCTAACGACATCACTGACCCAGGGTTAGGGATAGCATACAGGTGTCTTAAAGATAGAGGGACCATGAGTGATGGGTTCACGAAGGGTAGACACATCATCGACAGGAATCGGCGGATGTTTGATGCAACAAAAGAACCACCTGATATAGGGTCGGTACACAAATAGTTTGGGTGTTCTTGAAGAGATTAATAGACCTGCGGGTACACAAATATTATGTTTTATATGATGTGTTGATTATTATGCGATGTATTAGCTCATGCATTAGTACACAAGATGGAAAGTTGGTTGTATTAATGTGTGGGGAATAGGGGAGTTTACGATGATTACTTGATGTATTATTTAGTGTGGTAGCTGGAGTAAGATGGAGTCATACTTACGGTTACCCAGGCAATGTGTCTGGGTCATATATTTGATAAGTATTAGTCTCCCATCATTTGAAAACGATGTTTTCTTTTGAGGAGGGGGTGGTGACACATGCCTGTGGTTCACTATCAGTAAGGTCAGTGTCCTGGATAGCAAGGGTGCACATAAACAAGTTCACGGGGTAAAATAGGGCGGGGTAGTAAGTCCCCCGGAGGGGGCAAATGAGAAGACAGTGATTAAGGGGCAGTTGAGGAGAAGTCAGCTGGATAGTGTGATTTTGGGGCAGACAGGTTGAGCTATAGGGCAGTGTTGTGTGGAGCCGAGGGACCGCTGCAAGAAGAGGTAAAAAAGACAGTGGGAAACATTGACGGGGGACAGTCGAGAGTTTGGACCCGACCAGTGTAGGTCGGTGGTCAGAATAACTCGAATAGTGACGGAGTTAGGTTGAGAACTCCGTGATGTGAGTTTCAGTGATAGGAATTCTGAGACTAAGGATTAAATACTGAGCCCGGCTATCATCAGAGATAGTGAGTTGAAGCCTAGCCCGTGTGAGGGTCGGATAGTTAATGGAGGCTTAGATCCAGTGTGGGTTGGATCGAGTGAATTCGGGCCTGGAGAGAGACTAGTATACCTGTCGTGTTGGATGATATTAAGTAGGCCTTGAGAGGCCGTGTTATTCGAAGTGTTCAATGAGAATGAATATATATTCTGAGAGAATTATTGTTCCTGGATGTATATGTTACGTGTGTCCGTGTTCAATCGTCATTAAAAGGAATTGATGTGCGCAAATTAACTCTTGTCCACTGACTGGTGGATGTGTGATGCGGTGGTGACTTATGGTGTGAGATAGGTGGCAAGCTCAGCTTCCACTCTGCAGTGAGATAGTAGAAACATTAGACTCTAGACAACAACCAATCTTGGTTTGGTACAAAAGAGTTTGTGTCACGCAGTATTACTAAATAGACTAAAACCATACTCAGAAGACATATTAGGTGACTACCAAGCGGGTTTTAGACAAAACAGATCAACAATAGATCAGATATATATCTTACGACAAATAGCCGAGAAAAATTGGGAATATAAAAGAGATCTCCATAACATTTTTGTGGATTTTAAAAAGGCTTATGACAGTGTCCATAGGAATAATCTATGGAATGCTATGCAGGAATTTGGAATACCAAGGAAGTTAATCAACATGACCAGACTATGCATGGAAGATACTTATAATATAGTAACATATAAAGGCAGGAAATCAGACCCTTTCCAAATAACTTTTGGCTTGAAACAGGGTGATGCACTATCGCCGCTACTCTTCAATCTGGCTCTAGAGAAAGTTGTAAGGAAGGTAAAGGAGGAATGTTATATTGGAGGAACATCCAAGCTGCTTGGTTATGCAGATGATATAGATATTATAGGGGAAAATGAACAAAAGAAATTAGAAATATTGACTCACTTAAGGGAAGAAGCCCAACAGATGGGGCTGGTTATCAACCAAGATAAGACAGAATATATGGTAATTTCAAGAAAAGGAATGGCTAAAAACTCTGGCCACATACAAATAGATAATATGGCCATTAAAAGAACGGAAACATACAAATACCTGTGTACAATCTTCAACTGCTCCAACATTATAAGGGAAGAAATACAAACTAGAATCAATTCTGGAAATAAGATATACTATGCACTACAACATCTACTAAAATCAAAGGCGCTATCTCGTAACACCAAAATCACAATATACAAAACACTGATCAGACCAGCTGTGCTATATGGCTCTGAAACCTGGAGTACAACGAAAGGAGACGAAGCCTTGTTACAAACCTTTGAGAACAAAGTTTTAAGACCATTCTTTGGACCCATTAGGGATACACAAAGTGGAGAGTGGAAAAGAAGAAGTAACAAAGACATTTATGATCTGTTTAAGTCCCTGCTAATCACTGGTACCATGAAGGCTAATAGACTACAATGGCTGGGGCATATAGAAAGAATGGAAGATAATAGGGAAACAAAACTCGCTTACACTCAGGAAATAGATGACCGTAGACCCCGAGGTAGACCAAAAAGACGGCGGAGAGATAATATATATACAGACCTACAAGCACTTGAAATCAACGACTGGCAAGAGAAGGTCAACCAGAGAGACGAATGGAGACGGATTGTATCTGCAGCAAAGAACCTCAATGGCTCGGAACGCTGAAGAAGAAGAAGAAGTACTCCCATAGTTAATTTAATACACATAATCCACAAACACTATGTTGCACGGTTTATTGCCTGGCATATTCCGCTGCATCTGGTCAGGTGCATAATGCACAGCAATCGTTTATTGTTCGTCGAATACAGCACACAGACAGCCTTAAAAAAAATCACATTATGACCGTATTTTATTAGATTTTGAGAAATCGACGAGGACGGCGTTGTATAGCCTGTCGAGTGCACAGGGATTCCTGAAGGCTGATAAACTCTCTTTTCCACCTTCACTGGCTGTGTATGTTCGGCTATGCGATTTGTCAACTGTCTTTCCGTTCTACCTACGCAAATTGCTTGACACTCACATTGGAATTGACAAAACTGAATTTATCAAGTAAACGCTTGAGGACGCATTGTGACTACGTAATTTTATCATCTCTGTCGCCTTATTTCCTTGGAAATTCAGTTAGAATGTGGATTTAGTTAATTAATATCACGCCACCCGGAAGTTTCGTGAAATACGAAACTGGCGATAGAGTGAGACCGGTAGCCCCGAAACTAGTAATTGATTCATTCTTTTCTGCTGAGCGCCCGTGAAAGTCAGCCATTTGACCATGAACAAAATACTGAAGGTCATGCGACTGCTTTATTTTTTCCATTTTAAGAAGCCACATAGCCGCTATTGTCACCTTTAAGCCTGTGGGAGGTTATGGCGCTCATTCACCATCTGGTGGGGGGGGGGGGGGGGGGGAAGAGTGAACATTGTTGAATCATGAGGAGCATCGAGTACCTGTTTGTTCCTCGACTCTCATAATGAGGCATAAGAATTCAGATCAGCCCTGGCCATAGACTGAATCCCAACACCCCAGATGACTCTTTGTTGTAACCACAGCGTCCACAAAATTTGCTCAAATCTCTCTCTCTCTCTCTCTCTCTCTCTCTCTCTCTCTCTCTCTCTCTCTCTCTCTCTCTCTCTCTCTCTCTCATTCTCTCTCTCTCTCTGTGTGTGTGTGTGTGTGTGTGCGCGCGCGCGCGTGCGTGAGTGATGAACTGAGCGCAGAACAAAATTTTCTTTTCCTCTTCATGTATTTTATTTCTGGCATAATCTGTTTCAACTGTTAAATTGTTTGAAGGCGATGCTAACCTGAAAAAATTAACTTCTATAATATTTAATTTCTATGTTCTGTTATGGTATAAGATTTCATACTGAAGAGTGATGATTGATAAAATACTGTTAAATTGACTTTGTACGTAACGGTTGCCATGGAAACCAAGATAAACAGCGGCCATATTGGATTTCTTTAATGTGGTCTAAAACAGTTAATTATTAATTTACAAGCTTCATATTTTGTATATGGGTACAGAAATAGAATATGTACATTCTGTCAGAAGCTTTTAGTGATATCCCTAGGATATTTTTTTCTTCATAATTAAAAATAAATTTCAACATTTTCATATACAATACTTTTGATTATTTTTACTACTGCACAAAAACTAAATCTTAGTTTTAAAAAAGCTCTTGACAAAATGTACATAATACAATGAAAAATATTTCCGCTAAGTTTCATTGTAATATGACTAGCCGTTTTTGAAAAAAATTGAAACAAAGTAAAAAAAAATATGGCAAAATGAGAAAACGGGGAAAAACAAATTATTTTCATGTTTTTTTGTACTAAAAAGTTATCTATAGAGTTATTATGGTAAAAATCAAAGACAAACCAATAGACATAAATATTATACAAGTATATGCACCAACAGCAAGCAGTAGTGATGAAGAAATACAACACTTTTACGACGAAATAGAAATGGCGATGGCTCAAATTGGATCACAAGAAATAAAAATAATACTTGGTGATTTTAATGCAAAAGTAGGAAAGGGAAAAATGGAGGATGTAGTGGGGAATTATGGTTTAGGTACAAGAAATGAAAGAGGGGAAATGCTAATAGAATGGGCAAATATCAATGAGATGATAATTGGAAACACATGGTTTAAACACCATAAAAGACGACTGTACACATGGATAAGCCCTGATAAGAAAATACGCAACCAAATTGACTACATACTAATTAATAAAAGATTTAGAAATGCTTTAATTAATGTAAAGACAATGCCTGGTGCTGACTGTAATAGTGATCATGTACCACTATGTGGACAAATAAAAGTAAGATTAAAGAGAGGGAAAAAAATGGTTAAGAACATGAGACTTAATAAAGAGGTTCTGAAAATAGATAAAGAAATGCAAGAACAATACAGAGTGACTGTGAAAAATAGGTACAATGCAATACCTAAAATACAGAGTATAGATGAACAATGGGAAATGTTAAGGGACTCTATTCATCAAACTAGCAAAGAAGTATTACCGGAGAGAGGCAAAATAGCTAAGAAAAAATGGATGAATGAAGATATCTTAAAACTGATGGACAGAAGAAAACAGAGTAAAAATGACAAACAAGAATACGCTAAGATAAATAAAGAAATAAAAGATAAATGTGGGAAGGCTAAAGAAAGTTGGTTAAACGAGCAATGCAAAAAAAAATTGAATTAAATTCCATTAAAGATACAAAAAATATGCACAGAAAAATCAGTGAGCTTACATGAAGAAAAATAAGAATAAATACAGGGTGTTTGAAATCAAAAACAGGAAAGATAATATTAGAGGAAGATGCTATAATGAAGAGGTGGAATGAGTATATAAGAGAATTATATGAAGGAGAAAGGGGAGAATTAACAGAAGATAGTAACTTAGAAGGTCCACCTATTCTGAAAGAAGAAGTCGCTGACGCTATGAAACGTATGAAGAAAGGAAAAACAGCTGGGCCAGATGAAATCACAATAGAAGAATTAGAAGTATTGGGAGAATTTGGAGTAGATATATTAACCAAAATGTTGAATGATATTTACAGCAGTGGATATTTACCCAGTGATATGCTGAAATCTTTATTTATAGCTATACCAAAAAGACCAGGAGCAATTGATTGTGAAGATTTTCGTACAATTAACCTTATAAACCATATCACTAAGCTTCTACTCAGAATCATGATGAGAAGAATCAAAAAGAAAATAAAAATGGAAATTAGTGAAGAACAGTATGGATTTGTGGAAGGAAAGGGCACAAACAATGCAATTTATACATTACGGACACTAATAGAAAGGTCAATAGAGAAACAGAGAGACATATATTTGTGCTTCATAGATTATACTAAGGCATTTGATAAAGTAAAACATGATGAACTGATTAAAATGTTGGAAGATATCAACATTGATGGAAAAGATTTAAGAATAATAAAGAATGTTTACTGGAACCAAGTAGCAGCAATTAAAATGGGAAATAAAGAGGGTAGTTACGAACGGATAAAGCTAGGAGTACGACAAGGGTGTGTCTTGTCACCAGATCTTTTCTCCCTGTATAGCGAAGTAATAATGAGAGAGATCAAAGAGATGCCAGGAATACTAGTTGGAGGTTATAATATAAATAATATACGCTATGCAGATGACACAGTATTGGTGGCGGATAATTCAACAGACCTACAACAATTATTAGACGTTGTAGTAACAGAGAGTGCAAGGAAAGGACTCTCCTTGAATATCAAGAAAACAGTAACAATGGTAATATCAAAGAAAATGGTGACACCAAAATGTGACATAGAAATAGAAGGGAAAATCCTTAACCAAGTTGATAATTTTAGATACCTAGGGGCATTTATAACATCAGATGGAAGATGTACAACAGAGATTAGGAGTAGAATAGGGCAGGCAAAAGCCGCTTTTCAGAAAATGAAGAGTATCTTATGCAATAAGTCACTATCACTGAATGTAAGAAAGAGAGTGCTGAAATGCTATGTAGAACCAGTTTTGCTGTATGGCAGTGAATCTTGGAACGTAAATGAACAAATTAAGAAGAAATTAGAAGCAACAGAGATGTGGTTCCTGAGACGAATGTTGCGAATTCCTTGGACTGCCAGAGTAACTAACGACGACTGCCTGAAACAGGCTAATGAAACTAAAACATTATATACAACAATAAGACAGAGACAAACATCTTTCTTCGGTCACGTGATGAGAAGAGAGGCATTGGAGAACATCGTAACAACTGGAAAGATCGAGGGGAAGAGAGGCAGAGGTAGACCAAGAGAAGTGATGCTGTTGATCCAGAAAATCAAAGACCGAGATCTATGGAGAGCCATGAACGCCTACGCCAGCCGGCACGGCACTTGATGATGATGATGATGAAAAAGTTATCTTAGGGTCAATTTCAGACTTTTCTGTAATGTTTAAGTTCTGGTAGGCTTTTCGGTGCTTACGAGCATTTGCCAGTTATTGACTTCGTGATTTCTTACGTTGAGAATATGATTGTATGTTAAATTTCTTGGAACAAGGCATTTTTCAATTCGTGTGTGGATCGGTTGCCAAGCGAAAACACAACAAAACAGCCATCTTGGAAACCCACGTGATCAGTTTCCGCCAACGAGCGTTGCGCATTCGGCGAGGTGTTCCATATATGGGATTTTCCGGAAGATTATTGATTCGAAAGAAACTGTCCTACACAGAAGAGCTCTCAATTAAACGAACTCGAAGTTTAACGAACAATTAGGGGAGTTCATGACCTTTACAGTGATGTATGAAACACCCGGATCGTGCGTCGGCGAGACATCGTTGCTACGGTTTAAAAAAACGTCAATTTCGTTGCAATTTTCAATAATTAGACAATTCTACACGTAATGTGGGTTCAGTAACATATGAATATTGCATTAAATAACAGTTTTTAAAGAAAAACAAGTACCAAATCTGATAGAAGACATGCTAAGGTGTTTAAAAATGAACCATTCCAATAATAGCCAAACTGACCAAAGATCTATATTTTTTTAGATTAGCATCGCCACAACGAACTCTTTATATATCTTTTTTTTCCCCATAAAAGAATATAATTGTGAGTTTGTTGCGCCACGCACTTAGTCCGCTCTTGATTTTCGTTAACGCAAGGAGTGTGAGTGAGTGCAAATGTTTACTAAATACGAGTGGGCTTCAAATGCAAACCTGAAATGGTTTTTCTTTGTGTGTGTAGTGAATATATTCTGAAAAAGTAAAGAACAAATATATCATTTTCCATGTAGCCACCACTGCGTTCAATGCAAGTTCTCCAGCGCCTGATAAAGTGCTTGGATTTCCTCCCAATGACTCTTTGAGTTGTCAAAATATGTGGAAATCACTTGGGGCTAGGTTTGACTAGTACGGGGGATGTGGTACACACTGATAGTGGAGGTCTTTGATAGTTCCAACCGTTACACGGGCAGTAATGGGGTCGAGCATTGTCAAATCCACGTCGTTTGGGTTTGATTGCGGGTCGTAATATGATTCACTGAGAAGGTCTTTATATGTGTCAGTGGTAACAGTTTTCCCTCCGGCATGTAGTGCTACAAAATAACGCCTGTTTCATCCCAAAAGAGAGTCAGCATAACCTTCCCTGCAGATGGCTGCGTGCGAAACTTCGTTGGTTTCGGCGAGGAAGGATGGTGCCATTCCTTGCTCGCTCTCTTCGTTTTAGGCTCGTGGTAGTGAACCCAGGTTTTATCTCAAGTAACAATTCTTGATTGGAAACCACCACCTTCTGCTTTAAATCACTGCAAACGTTCTTGACCAGTATCAATGCGTCGTTGTTTCAAGTCTGGGTTAAGATGTCGTGGTACACACGTTGCGTTACTATAGCACATCATGGATGATGCTGTGTGCTGAACCTTGACTGATGTCAAGTGTCACAGTTCTATATCAGGATAGGTTTTAACAATAGTGTAGAACATGCTAGACGAGAGTTAAATGATATATAGAACAGATACGGACAGCCACGTAAAAGACGTCAGACGGGAGTTAAACCGACAGTTAGAGTAGACATCAACAATCACCGACACGTTTACTTGAGGTCAAGGACCAGGGCAACGTATACCAGTAAATAACTCGTCTAGAAGAGGAATCGTGGATGGGAGAAAATATCTCCAGGAGAACGACCCGTGACAAGTGAACGATGCAGGGACAAAAATGGGGAAATGTAACACAACGGGGGCAATGTGTTTCAGACCATCAATATGATACTATGAATTTAGGAACTAGACGTAATAATTTAGGAAATGTGTTACTGGAGTAGATGGAGACGGGCTGTAGCGTATACAATCAACAAGAGTGGTAGACGCTTGTTAGGTCGGCAGGGCCGGATTTAGACTTGATAAGGCCCTAAGCTATTTGAAATATGGGGCCCTTTATAAGTCCTCTCTGTGGCTAAAGGGCTTGCGAACGCGGTTTGTGAGCCCGTATACCCGGGTTCGAAACACGGCGGTGCTGGTTTTTTCGAAAAAGGTATAGGGGCCGAACTTAACACTTGCCTAGTACATCAACAGCAGCTGAAAATGCTGGTGTTGACTGCAACGTCCCGTAAGGGATACGCAACAAAAAATATAAGTCCAGATATTCTATGTCATATATACATATATTACAATTGCTCACTCGGACAATGTTTTTGGGACCCCCACTTTCTTGGGGGCCCCAAGCTATAGCTTGTGTAGCTTATACGTAAATCCTGCACTGTAGGTCGGGCCTGGCTGTCGATGTATTGATTTGTCTGTCTGGGTATGTTGGATTGCTTGTATCAGCGTTGTGTGTATCTTTTCCCACGCGCAGTACCGATATTGTCTATTGACGACGCAGTTTTATTTGAAAACCTGTAGTGTCAGCGCCGTTGTAGGTAGAAACTATAGCTTAAAACTGCATTTATCTTTTGTCGGTGTATTTTGAAAAGAAGTGACCGCTGTTTTAAACGGAGGGGGTTACTAGTTACAGATCTTCAAATACAATTAAGAAAAAACCATAAAACATAAAGCTTGATATATAAAAATAAAGAAACAAGAGGAAGTAAAAAATGGACTGGGGTTGATTGCGCTGTATTGTAAACGATATGAAACTAACTTGTAACTCTCTATGTAGTGTTAGAATAAGCTGAGCTGACAATGGCATGACGGTAGGTGGGGTATCGATGTACTAACTATATCTTCTTTGGACGAAAAAACACGTGGCTTGAGCTTAGTGAGAAAAATTGATTGTACCACGTGGACAACATAAGGTGTAGGCGTGATGACCAAAACAACAGCAGCTAGCGCCTGCTTATTCTTCTAATATTCTTTTGGTCTTAGGTTTACATAATTTTCATTCGGCTGTCTGTCTAAGTAACACAAATAGTATGAGTAATATTAATAGTAACAGAAGTTCCAGCGACATTAGCGGTGAAAAGTAGATGTAACTGCAGATAGTAATAGTAGTCAGTAAAATAAATCAGTAATATATCAGCATAATGTGTTATTGTGTAGTAATAATAATAATAATAGTAGCAGTAGTAGTAGTAGTAGTAGTAGTAGTAGTAGTAGTAGTAGTAGTAGTAGTAGTAGTAGTAGTAGTAGTAGTAGAACTGTAGTAGTAGTAGTAGTATTAACTGCGGAAAGGAGGAAGAAGAGCTGGAAGAAGAGGTGGAGATGGACTAGTAGTAGTAGTTACAGTAGTCGTAATAGTAGTAGTACTAGCAGCAGCAGCAGTACTAGTAGTAGTAGCAATAGTAGTAATAACAGTAGTAGCGTGTTCGTGATGTTAGCAGCAATAGAAGAAGTAGTAGTACAGCAGTATTGGTAGTAAAAGTGTCTATTAATAGTAGTGGCTGTAGCAGAAGCAGCAGCAGCAGCAGCAGCAGCAGCAGCAGCAGCAGCAGCAGCAGCAGCAGTAGTAGTAGTAGTAGTAGTAGTAGTAGCAGTAGTAGTAGTAGTAGCAGTAGTAGTAGTGGTAGTAGTCGTTGTAGTATTAGCAACAGCAGTGGCGGTGGTAGTAGCAGTAGAAGCAATAGTAATAGTAGTAGTAGTAGCAGCAGCAGTAGTAGTAGTAGTAGTAGTAGTAATAGTAGTAGTAGTAGTAGTAGTAGTAGTAGTAGTAGTAGTAGTAGTAGTAGTAGTAGTAGTAGTAGTAGTAGTAGTAGTAATGGTTGTGTTAGGGTGAAATAAAATGGGTGATGTGTAGTATGTGTGTAAACATCGATACTTCCACCCGAGTTTCGACTAACATATGTATGTATTCATTCATTCAGTAGCATGTCCTTTGCAGAACCTCGCTCCTATAACAACCTTCCGGAAAACCTCTCGATCATAAGCAAGATGTCCTGCGTCTGATACAACCATCTGGAGATCATCCGCCACATCCTGCACCCACCTTCTCTTTGGCCTTCCTCTTCCTCTCTTCCCAGGCATATATCCTTCCATTATTGTTCTCTCCAAACTTTCGTGACGTTTCAAGTGACCAAAATATTTCAATTTTCTTTCTTTTATTGTCTTTAATAGCCAACCTTCTTCAATATTCAATTCTTGAAGTATGGATGCATTTTTTCTTTTCTTTACCCAAGATATTCTTAGAACTCGTCTATAACATTTATATTCAAAGGTATTTATGCGCTGTTCAGCTTGTTTTGTAAGTGTCCATGTCTCACAGGCGTATGTTGCAATGGGAAAGATGCATGCTCTTAAAAATCTAATTTTTGTAGTTCTGTCTGTCCCACTCCATAATTTATTCAGTTGTTTTAGTCTTTGAAGAGCAATTGATAGTCGCCGTTTAATTTCTGTCATTGTGTCACCATTGTTGGTAATCAGTGACCCAAGATATTCAAAATTTTCCACCACCTCCAATTTTTCCCCATTAACGTATATTTCTTTCTCCATAGTAGTTTTGTCTGTATGCATTATCTTTGTTTTTGCTATGTTAAGATATAAGTTGTGATTTTCACTATTCAATTGGGTTGAGGCTATTAGGTTTTCTATGCCATTCTGTGTTGTGGATAGTAATACTGTATCATCAGCATATCGAATCTCTGGTATGTCATGACCGCCGATATTTAGCACTTCATATAGCTCCCTGTTTATATCATCTCTTACATTTCTCATTATATTTTCGGCGTACAGGTTAAACAAATAGGGTTACAGCACGCAGCCCCGACAGACGGATGTATGTATTAGGCTAATCACATAATCAGTTTTAGGTGAATGTCTATGCCTGTGATTATCAATTTGAGGGAATCTAACAACGTAGCTAATTATATTTTCTCAGGAAATTAATTGTTTCATTAGGTAGTGACGGTGCTTGTTGTTCCACTAAGTATTTGTATATCTTGGGTGTTGTTTTTTGCATACATACAGTCTATAAATTCGGTACTATTCCAGTATAATGTGTGTTATGTATTGTTCTAAGTTTAGGTATCTTATGTGCTATGTAATATAAAGCTAGTTTATGTTGTATGTTGTGTAATGTGTCGCTGAAATATCTATCGTTTGTCGTTGTAAGAGGTGATGATGTCATAAACTGAACCACCCACTCTATCATTGTCGCCAGTTTATAAAAAGTCTCTTCATTGCCACGAAAAAAAGGCTCACTATGTGATATCGATAATTCCTTCCTCAAAACTGGGTGCGCTTGGATGCATGATCATTAGGAGAAAACAATGATACAACAGCTGAGGGGTGGAGTATCAAGTATAAGGAATAATGGCGTCAGGTATATCGTAATACACAAGACTTATGAGATAATCGGCTGTTCTTCTACTACGGCCGACAGATAGGTCGTTAAGTCCACAAAGGGCTCACTCAGACATTCATATATGATAAAAGTCTCCGATAAAACAATAAAAACTGAAACAACCAATGTGAAATGACATAACACTGAACGATATCAACTCAAGAAAACAAGACACCCAAATGTACAAGTCAAAAGGAAAGATACAATAAAGAAATCTACAACTACTGAAAAATGAAATAGCCACTGAAGAATTACACATGAACAAAATGAAACATGCAATAAAAGCTAACTAAAACTATGAAAAACTGACACAACGACAAGACACAATCAAAGAAACCAAAATAGTCAAATGTAAATGTCAAAATGCAACAGACAACTTAAAATGACACAACTACCGAAAAATAACACAACGGCAACAATGACCCAAACAGTGAAAACTGAAACAACCTATGAAAATTGCTGACTCAAACACTTAAAACTGACACAAACACTCAACGAGACACCGAAAGAAAAACACTAGATATCTAAATGTAAACGTTAAAATGTAACACACACACACCCACCCACCCATCCACCCACCCCCCCCCCACACACACACACACACACACACACACACACACACACACACACACACACACACACACACACAAAGACAACTACTGAAAAATAACACATCCACTAAAACATGGCAACCATTGAGGTGAAGAAAGAAATGACATAACCAATGAAAACTGAAACAATCTATGCTGACAGAAAAAAATAAAACTTGACACAACGTCAAACTGGCACAAAGGCAAACTGAAACAACAACAAACTGTCACAACCAAAGAAACCAAAATAGTACAATATAACACGCAAAAAAAAAAAAAAAAACAGGCAACAAACGAAAATGTCACATTCGAGGAAAACTGACCCGACATATAAACAAAATGAAGCAATCAATGAAAAGTAACACCACCAATGAAAAGTGCTGACATATACACCGAACGAGGCATCTAAAGAAAACAAGACAGCCAAAATGTAACATACAACATCTGAAAATGACACATTTTGGGGGAAAATGACACAATGACAAACTGTCTCAATTAATGAAATCTGACACAAACAGTGACAACTTACACATCAACAAAATGAAACAATCAATGAAAACTGACACAACCAAGGATAGCTGCTAAGATAAACACTGACAACTGACACAAACATTGAATTAGGCACCTGAACTAAACAAGACAGCCAAACGTAAACGTCAAAATGCAACACGTAATAAAGAAATCATCAACAACTGAACATGACACATTCAATGAAAAATAACCAACATTGACTGTTACCGTCACCCCACTTCATACAAATTGGATTCTCACCTCAAACAGAAACCCCCTCACTTGAGACAGAAGTGACCCTCATATCATACAATGTGCCCACTTGATATTACAACTTCAAACTGACTCTGACAACTCACCAGCTGGATCTGACATCATGTCCACTTGTGCTCATAACTTGACCACGTTATATCACAAATTATTGTCTTACTCTATCAACATACACACTTACTCATGCAAAATGTCCCAAGTGCTCTTACAAAAGTGTCTACTTGTGATTTCCCGACTTCCTCACAATGTACCACGCGTCATGCAGAAGTGACCCGCGTGTCTTACAACTTGTCATCAACCGATGTCACAGGCATTCCGGGATAACTTCTCTCGCACCACACAAAAAGAATTGTTAGTCGTACGAGAGGAATTGATTACACATTTTATTGCCACTGGCTCTTTGCATCACATCAATGTACAACAAACAGTCGCTAACAAATCACACAAGAATAAATGCACAGAATTCCTATCACTAGTCGTTTCCTAACCCTATTGCTAATCTATCTACTTGGCTAACGAAATAAGCATCGACGCTAAGCGATGCGTTCACTACGAAGTCTGTGTCCCATCTGAAGATTCCTCCCGTGCTGTTTACACAGTACGCGGAAGGACTTGGGGCGCACTACGGCTTTTGCGTGCGGCCTTACTCAGCACGCTAGAGTAGTGGCCTCTCTTGAGTTTTAGTTCTCCGTGTCTATCACGTTGGCGTGATCATGCCGTGACCAGAGTGCTTACACTCTGGTTGACACCTCCGTGTCCCATGAGAGAACTATTTAATAGTTCCCCTTCTTATTTATTCCCTACACCTATCCTGCCCTCATGTAGGGGCACTGGGTTACCTCTATTCTGCTTGAGGTAGACCACTCTTTCAGGGTGGTCTTCATTCCTATATAACTAAGTCTTTGACACACACCCTCCCCTCCTGTGTTGCGTACTTTT
>JACEFZ010003513.1:0-47385 GCA_014155875.1 Cepaea nemoralis | reverse complement strand
AAAATTTTAAATTTAAAAAAAAATTTTTATATATATATATATAAAGCCTTGACCTCTCAGACCATGTGCCCACACTCATTCACATGATATATATAACGCCTCGACCTCCCAGACCTTGTCTTGGTATCCATGTTAGGTTGGCACAAGTGGCAGTCCCGGTCAGTTCTATAATGTCCCCCAGGCTGGAGATTCGAACACATGACGACCATGTAGCAGGCCAGCGTGCCGGTCACTGGGCTAGCGCGGCTACCTGACCCCAGCAGCGATGCACTTTAAAACTCCCATAATCCTCATGAGGATATAGATATCTTTTGTTTCTACGCCGATGTTCGTGTGGCACAGTGTGTTCTGCATTCTGACTGATCACCATATTTAATGCATTTCTCGCTGTATTCTTGAAAAGAGCTGACGAACTAATTCAGCAAGTGCGACAGGAAGAATGCGTGTGGCCGAGTGCTGCATGTTCTCTGCACGCAAGCCACCGTGCTGCTGTTGCAGTGGCTTTACACACACAAGTCTATATCTTGGGAACGTTGTTGTATCATTTGCTAGTGTGCACTTCTTCCCCGTTCCCGTGTCCCGCACAGCTTCCCGCCATAGTTAAATCCAAGGGCCCTATAGGACAGCTAACGTGTGCAGCTTACCCCTAGAGCGAGATTTGGCATACATGTATTCACACGCTCGCACATAAACACCCATACACGCTCGTATACACAAGCACACACACGCTCGCACGCACACACGCACGCATACGCACGCACGTGCACACAAACATACACATATACGTACATACACTCGTATGCATGCGTGCATTCATCTAAACACAAACACATACATAGGGAGAGGAGAGCATTGCGGGAAAGAGAATGTTACAATACAGCGTCAGGGTTAGAGAAGGATATACTGGAGATCAGTTTAGCGGACCGCCGGTGTGGAGATGGCAAGTGATATGCTCTGACAGAACTCCGCATCCACCAGGCTTGTTACAAGACTACCAGAAAGTCAGGAAAATAAAGATATTGGTCACCCAGAGGAGAGGCTGACCGGGTGGCTAGAATGTCACCCAGAGGAGAGGCTAGCCGGGTGGCTAAAATGTCACCCAGAGGAGAGGCTGGCCGGGTGGCTAGAATGTCACCCAGAGGAGAGGCTGGCGGGTGGCTTAAAATGTCACCCAGAGGAGAGGCTGGCCGGGTGGCTAAAATGTCACCCAGAGGAGAGGCTGGCGGGTGGACTAGAATGTCACCCACAGGAGAGGCTGGCCGGGTGGCTAGAATGTCACCCAGAGGAGAGGCTGGCCGGGTGGCTTAAAATGTCACCCAGAGGAGAGGCTGGCCGGGTGGCTAGAATGTCACCCAGAGGAGAGGCTGGCCGGGTGGCTTAAAATGTCACCCAGAGAAGAGGCTGGCCGGGTGGCTAAAATGTCAGCCAGAGGAGAGGCTGGCCGGGTGGCTAAGAATGTCACCCAGAGGAGAGGCTGGCTGGGTGGCTAAAATAAATGTCACCCAGAGGAGAGGCTGGCCGGGTGGCTAAAATGCCACATTTTCCTTCGAGAGACCCGGTTTCGAATCCTCTGTAGGGTGTGGCTTGTTTTTCTGTCGCTTGGGGGGGGGGGGGGGTGGGAGGGGGGGGGAGAGAAACCCTAATCTGCACAGTTCGCGGTAACTGCACTAGCCAGGCGACCTTAATTTCCTCAAGCTCAAGAACCCCCCTCCACCTTCACCCACACACTGCCATTCACCGCAAGGTACTATATTGACAGTAAATGATAGTAGATGACAGTGGTCACACAGTTTGAAAATGGCATGATTTAGTATATGTGAAGTCTTGTCCATTACACGTCAGTGAGACTTCCTGCCACACTGGTAATGCTTACTAGTTCATATTATTTCAAAGTTGTCAGTGGTACAGGTGTTAACACTGACTTTGATTTCACGGTGCTTAGGTTTAGAATGTTACTAGAGGCTTTCAGTCGATATACCATCAAATATGTTAAATGACAACATTGTGTTCTATAGATAACTGACTACTCACATTGACAACATTGTGTTCTATAGATAACTGACTATTCACATTGACAACATTGTGTTCTATAGATAACTGACTACTCGCATTGACAACATTATGTTCTATAGATAACTGACTATTCACATTGACAACATTGTGTTCTATAGATAACTGACTATTCACATTGACAACATTGTGTTCTATAGATAACTGACTACTCACATTGACAACATTGTGTTCTATAGATAACTGACTATTCACATTGACAACATTGTGTTCTATAGATAACTGACTATTCACATTGACAACATTGTGTTCTATAGATAACTGACTATTCACATTGACAACATTATGTTCTATAGATAACTGACTATTCACATTGACAACATTGTGTTCTATAGATAACTGACTACTCACATTGACAACATTATGTTCTATAGATAACTGACTATTCACATTGACAACATTGTGTTCTATAGATAACTGACTACTCACATTGACAACATTGTGTTCTATAGATAACTGACTATTCACATTGACAACATTGTGTTCTATAGATAACTGACTATTCACATTGACAACATTGTGTTCTATAGATAACTGACTATTCACATTGACAACATTGTGTTCTATAGATAACTGACTATTCACATTGACAACATTGTGTTCTATAGATAACTGACTATTCACATTGACAACATTGTGTTCTATAGATAACTGACTATTCACATTGACAACATTGTGTTCTATAGATAACTGACTATTCACATTGACAACATTGTGTTCTATAGATAACTGACTATTCACATTGACAACATTGTGTTCTATAGATAACTGACTACTCACATTGACAACATTGTGTTCTATAGATAACTGACTATTCACATTGACAACATTGTGTTCTATAGATAACTGACTATTCAGCATTGACAACATTGTGTTCTATAGATAACTGACTATTCACATTGACAACATTGTGTTCTATAGATAACTGACTATTCACATTGACAACATTGTGTTCTATAGATAACTGACTATTCACATTGACAACATTGTGTTCTATAGATAACTGACTATTCACATTGACAACATTGTGTTCTATAGATAACTGACTATTCACATTGACAACATTGTGTTCTATAGATAACTGACTATTCACATTGACAACATTGTGTTCTATAGATAACTGACTATTCACATTGACAACATTGTGTTCTATAGATAACTGACTATTCACATTGACAACATTGTGTTCTATAGATAACTGACTACTCGCATTGACAACATTGTGTTCTATAGATAACTGACTATTCACATTGACAACATTGTGTTCTATAGATAACTGACTACTCACATTGACAACATTGTGTTCTATAGATAACTGACTATTCACATTGACAACATTGTGTTCTATAGATAACTGACTATTCACATTGACAACATTGTGTTCTATAGATAACTGACTATTCACATTGACAACATTGTGTTCTATAGATAACTGACTATTCACATTGACAACATTGTGTTCTATAGATAACTGACTATTCACATTGACAACATTGTGTTCTATAGATAACTGACTACTCACATTGACAACATTATGTTCTGTAGATAACTGACTATTCACATTGACAACGTGGTATCATCCAATCTGTTGCTAGCAAGCAGTAGTTACAATTGTGTGCTTATTTAGTCAGTTGCCGGCTCCGTGGCGAAGTAATTACAGACGCAGTTCGTAATCCGTATACCCGCGTTCGAAACACAGCTGCGGGCAATGTGTCAGCAGACCGCCTTGCGTTGGTTTTTTACGAAATGGTATTGTTGCCGGTCGTTTAGAAAGCAATGGCAAATTACTGAACGTAAACTTGCCAAGAGATCACAACAGTAAAATATGCTGGTGTTGATTCCGACGTCCTGTAAAGGATATGCAAATAATTTTTTTTTATTTAGTCAGCTGGAAACGTTGCACATTTCTATAATGTGCAGAAGCAATCTCATTTCAAGGAGACTTTCAGGTCGTCCAAACATTTTCAACCCATTTGGTTGACCTGTGCGCCTGTTAATAACTCGGTAGTTGACAGCTTGGTACACATCATCTTGTTGCAAAAAACGTCCTTAGTGTTAGTCTTGTCTGCTGCTCCACTCCTGATCTGCTTAGATGGGGACTTTGTTTGCTAGTCATTTACAGTATTACCATCTAACTGATGACACGCTATTGCATGATTTAATCAGTGACACAGAAACTATTCCTAGGATATTCAGCTGTGGTATAATTTAACCAATAACACAGAAACTATACCTAGGATATTCAACTGTGGTATAATTTAACCAGTGACACAGAAACTATACCTAGGATATTCAACTGTGGTATAATTTAACCAGTGACACAGAAATTATATCTAGTATATTCAGCTGTGGTATGATTTAAGCAGTGACACAGAAACTATACCTATGATATTCAGCTGTGGTGTGATTTAACCAGTGACACAGAAACTATACCTAGGATATTCTGGATATGGTATGATTTGACCAGTAACACAGAAGCTTTACCTAGGATTTCCAGGCGGATGGATTTCAAGAACGCAATGTCAATCGGTCAGGTGTTAAAGTCACGCCAGCAAGAAGACGAAGTTCCGGTCGCAAACAAAAGTAGGTCTGCTTCAAGTCGTTCCTGTTGTGATTACATAGTAACAGTAAAGTAAAGTAAAGTAAGTAAAGTAAAGTAGAGAACCCGTTTACACGCTTTAATCGGTATTGGACATATGGTGCTAGACTGATGTGTTAATAGATCAATCGGCGCTCGGTGAGTGATGTGGTTAGTACCACGCCGGCCCGCCTTTACTATCCCAAGTCAGTTCCTAGTTCCACGTTTAGGCCGCATCGATCGGGGAGCAAAGGTCATCTTTAACCATTCGAATCTCCCCCGATGCGGCATGGAACCCATGACCACTTGTCCGGCAGGTGAGCGTCCTAGCCACTAGGCCACCGAGACTGCCCTGGTCTCAACTACGTCTGGGTTCATGGGCACAGAGGAATGTGTATTTTCTTCATGAAATTCTGAATGCGTATGTAAGGGGTTAACGACGTTGTTCGTAATCCCGTATATCCATGCGGGGACATCAGCAGCTACGAGAATCGGCAGAGGTTCGCGCCGTGCTGGTAACTTACGGGGGTATATAAGCCGGTCGTTCAGAAAGAAATGGCAAACTACTGAACGTAAAACTTGCCTAGTTGATCAACAGCAGCTGAAAAATGCTGGTGTTGACTGCAACGTCCTGTGAGGGATATGCAACATAACAAAAAATGTAAGTGACTATGTATATGTATGTTTGTGTAGGTTTATATGTGTCACTATTTTTACATGTGAGTAGTAATATAGAATGGAAACGACGTGGAAGAGATGAATACTATCCATCCGTATCCTTCCGTATCGTCCTTCTTTGGGCTTATGTGCGGTAAGATTGAATTACGCGAAATGTTTAGAAATGCATATCCTCAGAATTGGTATAATTTATGAATAATCGATTGGTGTCGCGTGTTACGAGTTTTTGTTAAGGTCGGTATACAACATTTGTGACCCCAAAAATTCGATATTTCCCGCATTTGTATATGAATAATCAACGAGGCATATCTTCACCGTTATGAATGAGTCGGGCAGAGTGGTCGGGTGGCCGGACGGGCAGGTGGGTATGAACCCAATAAAATACGTGCCATTGGTAGGTAGTGTAGTACTAGTTGTAGTGGGTATGGCTTAGGGATATTCGTTGTTAATGGGTTGGTGAATGGCGTGGTATCTAAATAAGTGCTTCCAAACAATATCATCATACAGCATCAGATCGTTAAAGAAAAACCTTACAGAAACAAGTAAAGATGGCCCTCCATGTCGTCGTGGGTGTCGGGTTCGAGTCTCAGCGAGGGAGATTGAGGGGTAGAAGAAAAATATTGGTCATATTTGTGTTAATTAGTTGTGATGATGACAGCTGGTGGAGTGTTTATGTTTGTCAGTAGTATTATGTTTAGGGATACAAACAGGAGGTGATAGGTACTATGTGGGGGTGTCTAGTTGGTCGTAAGGGGGTTTGGTGGGACAATAACTTTTAAAAGTTAAATTTCTCTTTATTGTTTCCAATTCGAATGTTTCACGTAGTAATTAAATTTTTAAATGTTATTGTCGAAATTTAATTTTTAATTTTAAAAATGTCATAGTTAAAATGTTATTGTTTCCTTCACTGAGAGTGACTTATCGCATAAGATACGTTTCATTTTCTGAAATATCTCTTTTGTTAGCCCTATTCTGTTCTTAAGCTCTTTTGTGTACTTACAATCTGATGTAATAAATGACCCCAAGTATATAAAATTATCCACTTGGTTAAGACTTTTCTCTTCTATTTTGATTTTTCTATTAGTGTTCTTTTCAATTTTGAATACCTTGGGTCATTGATTACCAACAACGGTGACACAATGAAAGAAATTAAACGACGACTATCCATTGCTCTTCAAAGACTAAAACAAACTAAATAAATTATGGAGTGGGACAGTCAGAACTACAAAAATTAGATTTTTAAGAGCATGCATCTTTCCCATTGCAACATACGCCTGTGAGACCTGGGCACTTAATAAACAAGCTGAACAGCGCATAAATGCCTTTGAATATAAATTTTATAGACGAGTTCTAAGAATATCTTGGGTAAAGAAAAGAACAAATGCATCCATACTTCAAGAGCTGAATATTGAAGAATGTTGGCTATTAAAGACGATAAAACACAGAAAATTGCCATATTTTGGTCACTTGAAACGTCACGAAAGTTTGGAGAGAACAACAATGGAGGGGTATATGCCTGGGAAGAGAGGAAGAGGAAGGCCAAAGAGAAGATGGTGCAGGATGTGGCGGATGATCTCTAGATGGGTGTATCGGACGCGGGACATCTTGCTTATGATCGAGAGGTTTCCTGGAAGGTTGTTATGGGAGCGAGGTTCTGCAGGGGACATGCTACAGAATGAATGAATGAATGAATTAGTAGTTCTTAATGTATATCTTGCCTATTGTGTACCTTTTCCTTCCACCTTACTACTCTTCACCAATGTTCAACATTTGTTGTCTTTCTTATTCTTCTAATTATAATTCTGAGTAGAATTATAACTTTATAGGCATTGTAAAGAAGCTTGTTTGTCGTTGATATCTTTCTTAGCAGTGACCACTCTGGTTGATGATCATATACATTGTCTAAAAAGCGTCTAGTAGGATAGGGGACAGAAGATTTACCTCCAGTAGGTTGGAAAATTTGCCCACTCGGGAGAAAATTGGTTGTGGTGTAATCAACGAGAATGTTAGTGTTAAGTGGTATAAAACGTTGAAAGTGGGTTAGAAGATGTGGTAATTGGTATTCAAGGGATCAATAAGGCAGACATGGTTTTAAGAAAGACCGACTTCATAACAGACACTGTTTGTTGGTTGTAGACTTGCCGCTATTGAGTCTGTGAAACGAAAAAAAATAAGATAGAGGTGGACAAAGTAAGAAATGTTATTTTAGCTAGACTTCGAGAAAACCCTTGAGTTGTTGAGAGCTGGAATAATGGAAGGTTAGTGTAGTAGACATTGTGGTATGGAAAGTTGAAGATGTCAGCCATGGGAAATGGCTCTTTGTTAACGAATACTCAAATGATATCAAAACTATTCCAGGTGGAACCACAGACTGCATTGCCATAAATGTTGTTATGACTGTTTCATTGGAGCTCATGTTCAACGAAGATTTGGAGTTCTTGGTGCTGTGGCATGGAAAAGTTGTGAGGCTATCTATGAAAGACAGAGACACTTTGTGTTAGAAAGAAAAAACCAAGAGTGTGGAGAGATGAGTGATTAGTCTGAATAAGAGCTTCTTTAGCAGATACTCTGGACTGATAATTTGACGTTTTCGGTAATGTAAAAGAGGGAAAGTGCTGACGTTGAGGCTTATGTCTTTTGAAATGTCTTTTCAGATAAAAATTCAAAACAAGTTTGACACGTTGCTACAGAAGCAATTTTTTGTCTACTTTAGATGAGACATTTATAAGTTTGGTTGACATGTTTCTTGTTTTTGCCAACATTTTTCCTCACTTGGCTAACATATTTTCTTACTTCGGTCGACATATTTCTTAGTTTAGCCCATATTTTGTTCCTATTTGGTTAACAATTTTTCCTACTTTTCATAAATTTGGTGTAAATTTTTCTTTACTTGGCCAATATTATTTTCTCAGTAGGTTAACAAATTTTCCTAATATTTATAAGTGTGGTAAAATTTTTCTTTACTTGGTCAATATCTTTCTCATTAGGTAAACAAATGTACCTAATTTCTATAAATTTGGGTGAGATATTTCTTCACTTGGCCATTATTTTTCCATTTGGCTAACAACTTTTCCTACTTTTCATAAGTTTTGATGAGACATTTCTTTACTTGGTCAATATTTGTCCCATTTGGTTAACACATTTTCCTACTTTTCATAAATTTGGTTGAGATATTTCTGTATTTGGTCGATATAATTTCACATGTGGTTAACACAATTTTCTATTTTAATAACTTTGGCGGAGATGTGTATACGTTTGGTCGATATTTTTCACATTTGGTTAACCAAGTTTCCTATTTTGGGCGGAGATTTTTATTAGTTTGGTCGACATATTTCTGTATTTACCCAACATGTTTATTACTTTGGTTAAAATATTTTCCTATTTGTTATACGTTTGGCAGCGATATTTCTTTACCTGATTAATATTTTTCCCCATTGGTTAACACATTTTCCTACTTTTTATACGTTTGGTTGAAATATTTCTTAATTCAGCCAATATTTTTTCTCATCTGGCTAACAAGTGTTTCCTACTTTTCATAAGTTTGGCTGAGATATTTATTAGTTTGGTCACCCTTTTTGTTGATTTGGAACATTGTTTTCTTACTTTTTATAAGTTTGAGTGAAATATTTCTTAATACAGCCAACATTTTCCCCCCAACTTTTTATAAGTATGGATGAGCTCTTTCTGTATTTGACCAATATTTTGCCAATTTGGCTAACAAATTTTCCTACTTTTTTAAACGTTTGGTCGAAATATTTCTTAATTCCACCAATATTTGTTCTCATCTGGCTAACATTGTTTTTCCTAGCTTTAATAAGTTTTAGTAAAATATTTCTTAATTAGGCCAACATTTTCCCTTAATTTTTATAAGGTTGGTTGAGATCTTTCTGTATTTTACCACTATTTTGCCCATTTGGATGTTAAATATTCCCACTTTTTATAAGGTTGCATGAGATAATTATTAGTTTGGTTAGCCTTTTAATTGATTTAGCTAACATTTTCCAGACTTAATATAAGTTTGAGTGAAATATTTCTTAATTCGGTCAACCTTTTCCCCCTACTTTTTATAAGCTTGGTGGAGACATTTCTGGATTTGGTCAATACTTTTTCCTAATTTGGCTAACGTATTTTCATAATTATTTATAAGTTTGGTCGAGATAATTCCTATTTTGGTCACCATTTTTAATTAGTTTGGTTACCATTTTTCCTACATTTTATAATGTCGGTCGATATATTTATCGACGAGTTTTCCTAATCTAACATATTTTCTTATTTGAATGTTGAGGTGTTACATAGAACCTGCACTCTATCTGGATGTGAAAAGTGGCAATGAGCAGACTCACGGAAACACATATAGGCCTATTGGCCTTGGAGATGTATTTCTGGGGAAAGATGCAAAGACCCATATGGAAAGTCAGAAGAGTTAATGAAAGTGTAAATGTCTGCTCTGAAATGCGATAACTTCGCTGGTCAGGAACAGCGGGCACGCGATATATTATGTTACCATGACGCCTAAGATTCAGCCGGGCAGCTTGTTGTGGTCGTGTGTAATATTATACAGGTGATAAATCCAGCTAAACTCTCGTACGGTGTATGACCCGCTAGCTGTTAAGCAAAAGGTACGCCTTCCCTGACTGACATCAGTGCTCATATCTCTCCTCTATGTTTCTGAGAAAGGGTTAGTCGGACACTGGGCTGAACTGGTTATAGTTGCGTATATATATTCATAACTGCCTTGTGGTGTATTGATGCCTTGGTAGTTTTGGTGTTATTTGGTGACCCTAGGACAACACGGCCATAGAAAATCGAGAGAAGGGAAACCATTTTATACTTCAGATAACCTGTTGCCGCGGGAGCAGAAGCAGTCCCATACATGTTGGTCGATCGCGAGTTAGGTCCCCTGGTTTGATAACAGAACACCGTATACTTACACATGTGACAGGATGCAACGCCATCTTTGACTGAATGTAACCATTACCCACTTTTCCTGGATGTAACTTCATGCCTGCAACCAGAAGCAACGATCTCTTTGACCAGTTGTAGCCATTAACCACGTGTCTGGATGCATTCCTTAGACATATGACCACGTGTGACTGGCTATACACCATAACACAGCCAGAGAACGAGTCTTATAACTGTAACACATCACCCTTGGTATGGTGATAGTGTTTAAGATCCAACCACTACAGACAGTAATAACTGCCATTATAATATGCAATCGATTACTTTTCAATAGTTATACAACGGAAAAATCTAAGGTCTTCTAACGAACGGGTCTGTAAATATACATCGAAATTGTTGATAGTAGACCTCCTATCCTCTATACTATACCATTTGACTGGCTGTTCATCGTCATCTAGCCCGAGAACGCAAACTGTATCCCTAGCACATCGCCATTGGTATTATGCTAGTGTTTACGTTCCAGCCACTGCAAATAGTAATAACCGACATTATAATATATAATCGGTCACTTTTCATTAGAAATATAATGGAACACCCAAGGTCATTTGATGATCGGCTTCTCAAGTATGATTCGAAGTTGTCGATGTCCTGCTAACCCGTGCTGCCATCTTTACTTTTCACTTTACACAGTACAAATACTATTTTTAAATATTACTTAGTAATTACAGTTTACCATTTTAACTATAAAAAACTGGAAGCAGTTACGTTTCCTAACCTGTGAGCTTTGAGAATTCCTTGTCTTAAGGTTTGTGGTGACGACACTTAAGCGATATAAGAAAGCATTTCAGGTTCTGAACTGATCCTCAATAATTATGCACCACATGTACCTACCATATCACTACATACTACTTACTATGACACACCCATTCTCCCCGCGAGCTAATTAACTGAACCTGGCCATGAAGTTATTCTTCTCTACTTATAGACTCACATAGTCAGTAGGAGGATACATACTGACATCTCATCACTGTCACCCGCGGCCGAATACAGAGAAAAACGACCCTTCATATATACAGATATACACAGACACACATACATCCGGATCTAGATATACACAGATATATAGACAGTTAGCTAGACAGTTAACCAGATAGACAGAAGGATATAATCACACAGATAGTCACGCACACACATACACACACAGTCAATAGTCAGTCAAAGTACTGGTATCACACCAATGTCACACAAGAACGGAAACAGGGTGGGAGAAAGAGAGAGAGAGCGAGAGAGAGAATCATACATAAAATACGACTCATACCCTCTGCCACGCCGACCTATGAGCCATACCCTCAGTCATCCCACCATTGGGTCATACATCCAGCCACGGCGACCATCGGAAGCACTTCAAACGACGCCTAGAGCACTACCTAGCACAGCTACACACTCGATCAACAACACACTACCCAACCACACATTGAGATTCGCACCTGTCGCATGGTAAGGAACTCACTAGACACCAGAGTTACACATTGGTGATACCCCACCACACTACCCAATGACCAACTAGATACTATCACATGCTGCTGACTGGTAACCTTACCAACGAATAAGCACCAGGGATTTGAACTTGTCACCCCCACACAGTGCCTATTACCTCGTGTTTGTATCTCTAAACATAACACTACTGACAAACATAAACACCCCACCAGTTGTCATCATCACAACTAACTAACAAAAATATAAACAATATTTCTTCTACTCCTCGACCT
Source organism: Cepaea nemoralis (assembly GCA_014155875.1). Lineage (NCBI taxonomy): Eukaryota > Metazoa > Mollusca > Gastropoda > Stylommatophora > Helicidae > Cepaea > Cepaea nemoralis. The sequence continues at coordinate 35,388 of JACEFZ010003513.1, read as the reverse complement.
CCACAATGAACCCGACACCCACGACGACATGGAGGGCCATCTTTACTTGTTTCTTTAAGGTTTTTCTTTAACGATCTGATGCTGTATGATGGTATTGTTTGGAAGCATTTATCTAGATACCCCGCCACTCACCAACCCATTAACAACGAATATCCCTAAGCCATACCCACTACAACCAGTACTATACTACCTACCAATGGCACGTATTTCATTGGGTTCAAACTCGCCCGCCCGTCCGGCCGCCGGACCACCCCGCCCGACTCATTCATAACGGTGACGACATGCCTCGTTGATTATTCATATACACATGCGGGCAATATCGATTTGTTTGGTCTCAGATGTTGTATACCGACCTTAACACAGATTAGTAACACGCGACACCAATCGATTATTCATAAATTATACAAATTCTGAGGATATGCATTTTTCAACATTTCGCATATTTCAACCTTTACCGCACATAAGCCCAATAGAAGGACGATACGGATGGGTACAGATGGATAGTATTTATCTTTTCCGCGTCGTTTCCATCCTATATTACAACTTATGTGTCATCTCTCTCTCTCTCTCTCTCTCTCTCTCTCTCTCTCTCTCTCTCTCTCTCTCTCTCTCGTCTCTCTCTCTCTCTCTCTCTCTCTCTCTCTCTCTCTCTCTCTGTATATATATATATAATATATCTATATATTATTATATATTATATATAATAATATATATATATATATAATATATATAATATATATATATATATATATATATATATAATCCTATTGGAGACAAGAAATAGACTTGACCCAAGATTCTGGTTATCATATATGATAGCTTACAAAGGCCACCCACTCGTATCGGCATGGCACATAATGATAGTGACGATGATGATTGCGTGTGTGTGTACTCTTTACGTGTCTGTATGTGGTTGTGTTTATATCGGTATTATTATGAGCTAATGAAGAGCATTTTCGTGATATTCACTGGCACAGGAACGGGGCATTTTGGGGTGATCCTTTGCCGTTAAGTTGGAACCGTGACTAACTAACTAACTATTTGGTATATACAAGAAATTACAAGTACTGGGAGAAATTTTGAGTAGATGTATCAACTGAAACTGACGAAGGATTTGTGGAAAGGACAATCAATGCAATATTTACATTACGAACGGTCAATAGAGAAACAGAGAGACATATATTTGTGTTTCATAGATTATACTAAGGCATTTGATAAAGTAAAACATGATGAACTAATTAAAATGTTGGAACGATATCAACATTGATGGGAAAATTCTCAGAGTAATAAAAAATATTTACTGGAACCAAGTAGCAAGCAATTAAAATAGGGAAATATAAGGGAAAGATATGAACAGATAAAACTAAGTGTACGACAGGGATGTGTTTTTTCACCAAATCTCTTTTCCCTCTATAGCGAAGTAATAATGAGAAAGATAAAAGTGAAGCCGGGATTACTAATCGGAGGTTATAATATAAACAATATACGCTATGAAGATGATACAGTATTGGTGGCGGATAATGGAAAATATCTACAACAATTTTTGGACATTGTAGTAACAGAGAGTGCAAATAAAGGACTCTTCTTGAATATCAAGAAAACAGTAACAATAATGATATCGATGAAAAGAGTGACACCAAAATGTGAAATAAAATACGAAGAAGGGAACATTCTTACCATGCGGATAGTTGTAAATACCTAGTGGCATGTATAACATAAGACAGAAGATGCTCAGCAGAGATGAAGGACAGAATAGTGCAAGCAAAAGCTGCATTTCAGAAAATGAAGAGTACCTTATGCAATAAGTCACAATCATTGAATGTAAGAAATAGAGTGTTTGAGTGCTATATTGAACCTGTTTTTCTGTGTGGCAGTGAATCTTGGAATGTAAATGAACAAATTAGGGAGATCTTGGGAGCAACAGAGATGTTTTTCCTGAGACGAATGTTGCGAATCCCTTGGACTTGCGGAGTAACTAACGACGAATGCCTGAAAGAAGCTAATGACAATTATATACAACAAGAAAGAGACAAACAGCTTTCTTTGGTCATGCATGTATATATATACTCGCATATGAACATTTCATTTAGTCAATTCATGACTCACAGTCTCTGAACTGGCGTAGGTCTCTGGTGTAGACACTGGCTTACAGCTGCTGTACTCTGTGTTCAGTGATGAAGACACTGGCTTACAGCTGCTGTACTCTGTGTTGAGTGTACCAGACTCTATCATACAGCTGCTGTACTCTGGGTTGAGTGTACCAGACTCTATCATACAACTGCTGTACTCTGTGTTGAGTGTACCAGACTCTATCATACAACTGATGTACTCTATGTTCAGTGTACCAGACTCTATCATACAGCTGGTGTTCTCTGTGTTCAGTGGTATGGGATCGTTATATCCCACCAGTTCGGTCCCGTGGAGTATTTTCGATGTTCAGATTGTGTAGAATGTCAGCATAAGATAACAGTCTTTCGAACTGTCCATCACAAGCCACATGTCTTGCCAGTCTAGCTGTCTAGGAGATGTGAACACCGAAGAAACTGTCCATCACAAGCCACATGTCTTGCCAGTCTAGCTGTCTAGGAGATGTGAACACCGAAGAAAACTGTCCATCACAAGCCACATGTCTTGCCAGTCTAGCTGTCTAGGAGATGTGAACACCGAAGAAAACTGTCCATCACAAGCCACATGTCTTGCCAGTCTAGCTGTCTAGGAGATGTGAACACTGAAGAAACTGTCCATCACAGCCACATGTCTTGCCAGTCCTAGCTGTCTAGGAGATGTGAACACTGAAGAAACTGTCCATCACAAGCCACATTTCTTGCCAGTCTAGCTGTCTAGGAGATTGTGAACACTGAAGAAACTGTCCATCACAAGCCACATGTCTTGCCAGTCTAGCTGTCTAGGAGATGTGAACACCGAAGAAACTGTCCATCACAAGCCACATGTCTTGCCAGTCTAGCTGTCTAGGAGATGTGAACACCGAAGAAACTGTCCATCACAAGCCACATGTCTTGCCAGTCTAGCTGTCTAGGAGATGTGAACACTGAAGAAACTGTCCATCACAAGCCACATGTCTTGCCAGTCTAGCTTTCTAGGAGATGTGAACACCGAAGAAACTGTCCATCACAAGCCACATGTCTTGCCAGTCTAGCTGTCTAGGAGATGTGAACACCGAAGAAACTGTCCATCACAAGCCACATGTCTTGCCAGTCTAGCTGTCTAGGAGATGTGAACACTGAAGAAACTGTCCATCACAAGCCACATGTCTTGCCAGTCTAGCTGTCTAGGAGATGTGAACACTGAAGAAACTGTCCATCACAAGCCACATGTCTTGCCAGTCTAGCTGTCTAGGAGATGTGAACACCGAAGAAACTGTCCATCACAAGCCACATGTCTTGCCAGTGTAGCTGTCTAGGAGATGTGAACACCGAAGAAACTGTCCATCACAAGCCACATGTCTTGCCAGTCTAGCTGTCTAGGAGATGTGAACACTGAAGAAACTGTCCATCACAAGCCACATGTCTTGCCAGTCTAGCTGTCTAGGAGATGTGAACACCGAAGAAAACTGTCCATCACAAGCCACATGTCTTGCCAGTCTAGCTGTCTAGGAGATGTGAAACACCGAAGAAACTGTCCATCACAAGCCACATGTCTTGCCAGTCTAGCTGTCTAGGAGATGTGAACACTGAAGAAACTGTCCATCACAAGCCACATGTCTTGCCAGTCTAGCTGTCTAGGAGATGTGAACACTGAAGAAACTGTCCATCACAAGCCACATGTCTTGCCAGTCTAGCTGTCTAGGAGATGTGAACACCGAAGAAACTGTCCATCACAAGCCACATGTCTTGCCAGTCTAGCTGTCTAGGAGATGTGAACACCGAAGAAACTGTCCATCACAAGCCACATGTCTTGCCAGTCTAGCTGTCTAGGAGATGTGAACACTGAAGAAACTGTCCATCACAAGCCACATGTCTTGCCAGTCTAGCTGTCTAGGAGATGTGAACACTGAAGAAACTGTCCATCACAAGCCAACATGTCTTGCCAGTCTAGCTGTCTAGGAGATGTGAACACTGAAGAAACTGTCCATCACAAGCCACATGTCTTGCCAGTCTAGCTGTCTAGGAGATGTGAACACCGAAGAAACTGTCCATCACAAGCCACATGTCTTGCCAGTCTAGCTGTCTAGGAGATGTGAACACCGAGAAAACTGTCCATCACAAGCCACATGTCTTGCCAGTCTAGCTGTCTAGGAGATGTGAACACTGAAGAAACTGTCCCATCACAAGCCCATGTCTTGCAGTCTAGCTGTCTAGGAGATGTGAACACTGAAGAAACTGTCCATCACAAGCCACATGTCTTGCCAGTCTAGCTGTCTAGGAGATGTGAACACAGAAGAAACTGTCCATCACAAGCCACATGTCTTGCCAGTCCTAGCTGTCTAGGAGGATGGGAACACTGAAGAAAACTGTCACCATCACAAGCCACATGTCTTGCCAGTCTAGCTGTCTAGGAGATGTGAACACTGAAGAAACTGTCCATCACAAGCCACATGTCTTGCCAGTCCAGCTGTCTAGGAGATGTGAACACCGAAGAAACTGTCCATCACAAGCCACATGTCTTGCCAGTCTAGCTGTCTAGGAGATGTGAACAACCGAAGAACTGTCCATCACAAGCCACATGTCTTGCCAGTCTAGCTGTCTAGGAGATGTGAACACTGAAGAAACTGTCCATCACAAGCACATGTCTTGCCAGTCTAGCTGTCTAGGAGATGTGAACACTGAAGAAACTGTCCATCACAAGCCACATGTCCTTGCAGTCTAGCTGTCTAGGAGATGTGGAACACCGAAGAAAACTGTCCATCACAAGCCACATGTCTTGCCAGTCAGCTGTCTAGGAGATGTGAACACCGAAGAAACTGTCCATCACAAGCCACATGTCTTGCCAGTCTAGCTGTCTAGGAGATGTGAACACCGAAGAAACTGTCCATCACAAGCACACATGTCTTGCCAAGTCTAGCTGTCTAGGAGATGTGAACACCGAAGAAACTGTCCATCACAAGCCACATGTCTTGCCAGTCTAGCTGTCTAGGAGATGTGAACACCGAAGAAACTGTCCATCACAAGCCACATGTCTTGCCAGTCTAGCTGTCTAGGAGATGTGAACACCGAAGAAACTGTCCATCACAAGCCACATGTCTTGCCAGTCCTAGCTGTCTAGGAGATGTGAACACCCGAAGAAACTGTCCATCACAAGCCACATGTCTTGCCAGTCTAGCTGTCTAGGAGATTGACACCGAAGAAACTGTCCATCACAAGCCACATGTCTTGCCCAGTCTAGCTGTCTAGGAGATGTGAACACCGAGAAACGGTCCATCACAAGCCACATGTCTTGCCAGTCTAGCTGTCTAGGAGATGTTGAACACCGAAGAAAACTGTCCAGCACAAGCCACATGTCTTGCCAGTCTAGCTGTACTAGGAGATGTGGAACACCGAAGAAACTGTCCATCACAAGCCACATGTCCTTGCAGTCTAGCTGTCTAGGAGATGTGAACACCGAAGAAACATGTCCATCACAAAGCACATGTCTTGCCAGTCTAGCTGTCTAGGAGATGTGAACACCGAAGAAACTGTCCATCACAGCCACATGGTCCTATGGCCAGTCTAGAGCTGTCTAGGAGATGTGAACACCGAAGAAACTGTCCATCACAAGCCAACATGTCTTGCCAGTCTAGCGTCTAGGAAGATGTGAACACCGGAAGAAACTGTCCATCACAAGCCACATGTCTTGCCAGTCTAGCTGTCTAGGAGATGTGAACACCGAAGAAACTGCTCCATCACCAAGCCACATGTCTTGCCAGTCTAGCTGTCTAGGAGATGTGAACACCGAAGAAACTGTCCATCACAAGCCACATGTCTTGCCAGTCTAGCTGTCTAGGAGATGTGAACACCGAGAAACTGTCCATCACAAAGCCACATGTCTTGTCCAGTCTAGCTGTCTAGGAGATGTGAACACCGAAGAAACTGTCCATCACAAGGCACAGGTCCTTGCCAGTCAGAAGCTGCTAGGAGATGTGAACACCTGGAAGAAACTGTCCATCCATCCAAGCCACAATGTCTTGCCAGTGTAGCTGTATCGGAGATGTGAACACCGAAGAAAAACTGTCCATCGACAAGCCACATGTCTGCCAGTCTAGCTGTCTAGGAGATGTGAACACCGAAGAAACTGTCCCATCACAAGCCACATGTCTTGCCAGTCTAGCTGTCTAGGAGATGTGAACACCGAAGAACCTGTCCATCACAAGCCACATGTTTGCCAGTCTAGCTGTCCTAGGAGATGTGAACACTGAAGAAACTGTCATCACAAGCCACATGTCTTGCCAGGCTAGCTGTCTAGGAGATGTGAACACGAAGAAACTGTCCATCACAAGCCACATGTCTTGCCAGTCTAGCTGTCTAGGTAGATGTGAACACCGAAGAAACTGTCCATCACAAGCCACATGTCTTGCCAGTCTAGCTGTCTAGGAGATGTGAACACCGAAGAAACTGTCCATCACAAGCCACATGTCTTGCCAGTCTAGCTGTCTAGGAGAGATGTGAACACCGAAGAAACTGTCCATCACAAGCCACATGTCTTGCCAGTCTAGCTGTCTAGGAGATGTGAACACCGAAGAAACTGTCCATCACAAGCACATGTCTGCCAGTCTAGCTGTCTAGGAGATGTGAACACCGAAGAAACTGTCCATCACAAGCCACATGTCTTGCCAGTCTAGCTGTCTAGAGGATGTGAACACCGAAGAAACTGTCCATCACAAGCCACATGTCTTGCCAGTCTAGCTGTCTAGGAGATGTGAACACTGAAGAAACTGTCCATCACAAGCCACATGTCCTTGCCAGTGTAGCTGTCTAGGAGATGTGAACCCAAAGAAACTGTCCATCACAAGCCCCCATGTCTTGCCAGTCTAGCTGTCTAGGAGATGTGAACACTGAAGAAGAACCTGTCCACCCCGCCAAGCCAAACATGTCTTGCCAGTCCTAGCTGTCTAGGAGATGTGAACACCGAAGAAACTGTCCATCACAAGCCACATGTCTTGCCAGTCTAGCGGGTCTAGGAGTTTGTGAACACCGAAGAAACGGGTCCATCACAAGCCACATGTCTTGCCAGTCTAGCTGTCTAGGAGATGTGAACACTGAAGAAACTGTCCATCAAAAGCCACAGTCTTGCCAGGTAGCTGTCTAGGAGATGTGAACACCGAAGAAACTGTCCATCACAACCACATGTCTTGCCAGTCTAGCTGTCTAGGAGATGTGACCCCTGAAGAAACTGTCCCATCGACAAGCCACATGTCTTGCCAGTCTAGCTGTCTAGGAGATGTGAACACCGAAGAAACTGGTCCATCACAAGCCACATGTCTTGCCAGTCTAGCTGTCTAGGAGATGTGAACACCGAAGAAACTGTCCATCACAAGCCACATGTCTTGCCAGTCTAGCTGTCTAGGAGATGTGAACACCGGAAGAAACTGTCCATCACAAGCCACATGGTCTTGCCAGTCTAGCTGTCTAGGAGATGTGAACACCGAAGAAAACTGTCCATCACAAGCCACATGTCTTGCCAGTCTAGCTGTCTAGGAGATGTGAACACCGAAGAAACTGTCCATCACAAGCCACATGTCTTGCCAGTCTAGCTGTCTAGGAGATGTGAACACTGAAGAAACTGTCCCATAAAGACCATCGTGTCTGGAAAACTGAAATACTGTGACCATGTTCTGTGACCATGTTCTGTGACCATGTTCTGTGACCATGTTCTGTGACCATGTTCTGTGACCATGTTCTGTGACCATGTTCTGTGACAATGTTCTGTGACCATGTTCTGTGACAATGTTCTGTGACCATGTTCTGTGACAATGTTCTGTGACCATGTTCTGTGACCATGTTCTGTAACCATGTTCTGTGACAATGTTCTGTGACCATGTTCTGTGACAATGTTCTGTGACCATGTTCTGTGACAATGTTCTGTGACCATGTTCTGTGACCATGTTCTGTGACCATGTACTGTGACCATGTTCAAGGTCAACAGTGTTTGGGACAGAATATTTATAAAAGGCATGATTCCTGGAAGAAGAGGTTAGGGTCGACCTGCAAGGAGAGGGCCACAGAACATTGGAGATACTTTGAGCATGAAAATACGTCAGGTTGGGGCTGGGGCTGGGGTTAGGGCTGGGGTTGGGGCTGAGACTGGGGCTGGGGCTGGGTAAGGATCGAGAATATTTCGACGTGCCTTGATGAGAGCGGCATTCTACAAATGACATGATATATGATGATGATGATGATGATTATGATGATGATGATGATGATGATGATGATGATGATGATGATGATGACATTGCTTCTTCTGTCTGTAGCCTTCATTACATATTTGTCGGCCGTATGCCAGGGATGTTGCAATGAAAATCCAAGTCTGTGTGTATCAGCTGTTCGGAACTCGGGGACTCTCGGTATACGACAAAGTGAAATGCTCATTACTAGGACATCATCTGGGCTATGACATAAACCACTATAGCCCGCACAGTGGGTTGGGCTGGTGTACCACACTAACAGCTGTACGGTCTTCAACGTCTTCGTGGTGCCGATGACAAGGGCAGTCAGCGAGTAGTTGTAGGACACCGACACAGCTACAGGCCAGTTGACATTCAGACAAAACAAATCAAGACATGCACATACCGCGACACACAGAGAGAGAGAGAGAGAGAGAGAGAGAGAGAGAGAGAGAGAGAGAGAGAGAGAGAGAGAGAAGAGAGCAGAGAGAGAGACAGAGAGAGAGAGAGAGAGAGAGAGAGAGAGATAGAGAGAGAGAAAGAGAGAGAGAGAGAGAGAGAGAGATGAAAGCTTACTATAAATAGCATCATGTCGCGAAAACTGATATACTTTGGCAATATTAAACGTCAAACGCGTTTTGCAAAGAACAGAGGTGAAAAGCAACAGACAGAGCCAGAGAGGGGGAGGGGAGAGAGAGAGAGAGAGAGAGAGAGAGAGAGAGAGAGAGAGAGAGAGAGAGAGAGAGAGAGAGAGAGAGAGAGTAGAAAGCGAGAGATCGGGGGAGGTAAACCTAGAACAACAGGACAAGGCGTGCATGTTGTAATAGACCTCAGTGTTGCTGGCGGTCCTTGGACGGCAAGCGTCATGGAGAGAAATATTGACCAAGGAGATTACAGCCATAGTTGCCATTCTAGATATTTTATATTCAGATCTAGAGGTTTTTGCCGGCATCTGGATACCGTTTTCTGACGTTTGGATGATGGATGCAATTCTAGATACTTTTCATTTGGAGTCGGATATTTTGAATACTTTCTAGATTTTACTTTTCTTTCGGTGTCATTTACCCATTTTATGTTCGGTCTGGACGCGCGTAAATTATGGTAACTGCCATTATTTAAACTTTGAACTGACTTGGGTCAACGCTCAACAATCTGGCAACAACCCCCCCCCCCCCCCCCCCCCCCCCCCCCCCGGTAATGAGTCAAATGGCGCATCGCATAAGGGCACTGAAGAAACTTTTGGTCAGTAAACATTTAAACTTAAAGAATTTGGCTGCAATTGGAACCAATAATGCATCGGTAATGGTCGGTATCAACCATGGCGTGTATGCAAAATTGAAGGAAGATATCCCATCTTTAATCCTCATGAAATGTGTATGTCATTCCTTGCAGCTAGCATTATCACATGCCTCATCAGTCAGAATGTTTACCAAGGAATTTGGAATTCCTTATTGCTGAAGCTATCAGCTTATTACAGCCATCACAGTGATACTGTTACACGGCTCTGACTGATATCTTGTACTTTGATTACCGGGTCTTTGTGACATAAGCACAAAACGTCTTCGTGCAGTTTCTGGTGTTTACGCCTTTCTAGGTATTCAAATATTTGCAATAAATGTCGCTTTCTCTTAACTTCTTTCTTCTCTCTAATTGCTTTATTTGCACACACGCTCTTTCCATGTTTGTTGCTGACTTTATTTATCAACTTCATCATCCAAGCTAAGTGCATCTTGTGAGACAGGCATCAGTGAAGATGAGGACATGATTCTATAGGTAAGTCACATCAATTTTCTTTTTAATTTTGCATATCCCTTACAGGATGGTGCAGTCAACATCAAAATTTTTCAGCTGCTGTTGATGTACAAGGCAAGATTACGCTCAGTAGTTTGCCATTGCTTTCTGAGCGACCGGCTCACATACCCCTGTAAGTTACCAGTGCGGCTCGAACCGCTGTCGGTTCGGGCGCAGCTGCGTTACTCACGAGAATATACGGGATAACGGCGACAGCCATAAACTTTTCGCCAGGGAGAGCGGCAGTCACATCAATACATATGTAATTTCTTACTTTCTCAATCTGGATATTTTTCCTAGATACTTTGCAACGAAATCTAGATATTATGGTTGGATATTATGGATGTTGTTTGGGCCGTTTCTAGATACTTTTGGTCAAAAAAAAAAGTGGTAACCCTGATTACAGCCAGGCGTTTGCCCACTTCAGCCACCTACAGCTGTCACAAAGCTGCAGCCCTGACAACTTGGGGACCACAGACGGCTGCTAGACAGTGTTGGAAGAGCACATTCTCCTGGTATTTCACCGGGCTCTCCTTTAACCATAACCATGAGAAACAGATAATACACTGTGCCTGTCAATATTTCTACGTCATTAATTTTATTTTCTGTAACTATGTTCTTGTGACACATCGTATGTTTGTTTCCCTGACTCCATGACACGTGTTCCTTAGTGATGGTATATTCCAAACAAATTGCCATCATTTCGGTCAGACACAACTAACAAGCTGCGTTCAGAGTAACGCCTACAAGCATTCCATCAGACAAACTGTTCTGGCAATTAATTTGTGTGCCTCATAAAACTTCACGCAAATTGTACTTTGCTCTATGCTAGGGGTGGGCAAACTACGGCCCGCGGGCCGCATGCGGTCCGGCAGCTGATATTATGTGGCTCTCGAGGGCATTTAGAAATAAACATTGTTACTTCGTTTTTAAGTTATTTTGTTGAATTTTAAAGAATTCCATGTACCGTAATTATTGTTTTAACGGTTTTGATAAAATTTCTTTCTAATTTTCTATTTTTGTTAACAGTTTTGACCTTCGTAATGTAATGCTAAAAAGCGAATTTATCGATTTTAATGTAGAGAAATATTTATCGACATGTAAAAATTTAAAAAGGATCATTGCATGAAAAACAGATATTTCTCCTGTGAATAAAACGATTTATTTTGCAAAAACATATTAAAGTTTAAATTTGTCTGCTGTTATAAATTATTTTCACATTTACAGTGATCAAATTAATTTATTTGTTGTAGCTGTTTTGATATATTTCTGAAATTTGTTATGAGTTTACTCCTTGTTTTCCGAATATTTTATTTTCATACACAGTCGGAAGTAGGTTTTGTTTCATTTCCTTTTTGTGTCACTAAAAAAACTTAAGATTGAAGATGAATGCCGTGTTTTTAATTATGAATGGACACCTAAGTACTGTTTTATAAAACGTGGTAGCAAATCAGTTTGCTTGTCGTGTCGTGAGTCTGTGGCTGTCTTCAAGGAGTACAATTTAAAAAGACATTATCCAAAAAAACAAAAAAAAACAAAAAACAAAACATTCCGATTTCAGATACAATTTAACAACTGAAGAGAGGGAAAGGAAATGCCTGGATTTGGTGAAAAATTTGGAGAAACAACAAATTGTTTTCACTAAACAGTCTTCAATTCAAGATGCTGCAACAGAAGCTAGTCTTGTGCTGTCACACATAATTTTAAAACAGAACAAGCCATTTTCTGATGGCGAGTTCATCAAGGAATGTTTGCTAGATGCAGTAAACATTATGTGTCCAGAGCAACAACAAAAAACAAAACCAAAAAAGGAAAGAAAGAAAGAAAGAAAAAATTTGACAACATTACTTTATCAAGGAGAACTGTGGTCAGACGTGTTGACAAGATAAGTGACAATTTGATGCATAAACTTCATGATGCAAGTAAACAATTTTTGTAGTACTCTCTTGTATTGGATGAGAGTACCGATGTACACGATACTGCCCAATTATTGATATTTATACGTGGAATAAACACTTCTTTCAAACTCACTGAAGAGTTACTGAGTGTTGAGTCACTCATAGACACATCCACAGGCCATGATATATTCAGTGCTGTAATTAACTGTATTGAAAGGACTGGGCTGGTTTGGAACAAGATGACAAGTGTTACAACTGTCGGAGCTCGTGCTTTGACTAGAAAAAAATGTAGGTCTAGTAAAGTCGATAATTGGTAAAATTCAAGCAGAATATCTTGACTACACATTATTACCACTTCACTGCATGATCCACCAAGAAAGTCTGCGTAAAACTGTTTTGAATATCAAGCATGTTATTGACCCAGTTGTCAGTGTCATCAAGCTTATCAGATCAAGAGGACTTTATCACAGACAGTTCAAGACATTACTTGACGATTTGGAAACTAAACATTCCGATGTCCTGTACCACACCAATGTTCGATGGCTGAGTCTCGGCAAGGTGTTGAGGCTAGTGTGGGACCTCAGAGAAGAAATAGTGATGTTTCTAGAGATGAAGGGCATTGAATGTGACTTTAATACTAACATTGTCAATAAAGAGTGGAAGTTAGACTTTATGTTTGCCATTGAAATTATGGAAAAGTTAAATGAACTGAATGTCAGACTTCAGGGCAATGGTGTATTTGCACATGAATTGTTTGTACATGTAAAATCATTTCAGGAAAACTCTCACTGTTCTCCAGACAAGCAAGTGTAAAAAGGTATTGTCACTTCCCTTTGCTGAAACAAGAAACCATTTCTGGTGTAATGACTGAAAAGTACGAAGCCCAATTAGATGCATCGACTGAAGAATTTGGATGGAGATTCCAAGATTTCAAGAACTTAGAGCCACAGTTCAATATTTTCAGTTACCGTTTAGTGCAGAAGTTGATACTGCCACAGAGGACGACATACGGTTGGAGCTGCTTGACTTACAAGCAGATCATGACCTGAAAGAGAAATTCAAGTCAGATGGTCTGCTGGATGTCTATGGATCTTTATCAGAAGAATCATTTCCCAACTTAAAAACTTTGCAGCTAAACTTTTATCATTGTTTGAATCAACATACTTTTGCGAACAAGCATTGTCTTGCTTGAATTTGATTGATTGATTGATTGATTGATTTAGGAACCGACATCACAGCATTCGGGACATTCCCATAAGCGCTCCGTCTCCATCCTCAGCAGCCAGCGAAGAGTTCCAACACTAATAGTTCCAGTAGCAATCTGATTATATGTCCGTCTCGCCTTTCCTCCTGTCTTGCTTGAATATCAACACAACTAAGAATAGGTATTTATTGTCGGACTGCATCTTGCATACTGTCATGCGAATTTCACCAAGTAAACTTGCTCCAGATTTCAAGAATATTGTCAAAAATTGCAAGCAGTTACATACATCTCATTAGAAATCAACAATTGTAGTGACAATATTTTGTGTCTAAATTAAAGCCATTGATTGATAATAATAAGACTATTATAATACACAATTGTAAAATCTTGTTAACAAATTAGTACAAGTTTTTGTCCATATTGTAAAATATAATGTACTAGCTGACCCGGCCCGGCTTCGCCCAGTCCCTGACAGGGATCTATCTATCTATCTATCTATCTATCTATCTATCTATCTATCTATCTATCTATCTATCTATCTATCTATCTATCTATCTATCTATCTATCTATCTATCTATCTATCTATCTATCTATCTATCTATCTGTCTGTCTGTCTGTCTGTCTGTCTGTCTGTCTGTCTGTCTGTCTGTCTGTCTGTCTGTCTGTCTGCCTGCCTGCCTGCCTGCCTGCCTGTCTGTCTGTCTGTCTGTCTGTCTGTCTGTCTGTCTGTCTGTCTGGCCCGGCCCGGCTTCGCCCAACCCCTGGTGGGGAGCATCTCATTTAATTCATATAAGTAGTCATATAAGCTCCCGTTCCCGTCTGTCTGTCTGTCTGTCTGTCTGTCTGTCTGTCTGTCTGTCTGTCTGTCTGTCTGTCTGTCTGACCCGGCCCGGCTTCGCCCAGTCCCTGTCGGGGAGCATCTCATTTAATTCATATTCGGCACCTGCTCCCGTTCCCGTTCCCAAAAAAGACGTCCCGGCCCAGCTACGCCTAATTCCTAGTGGGGAGCGTCTCATTTAATTCATATTCGGCCCCTGTGTGACAGAGCTACACACAGGTTATGAACGTGATCGTATAGCACCACACAAGTCAGTCTTCGCGTTGTTAGAAAGGTATTTTATTGATGAATCATTCTATCTCAGCACATATGATGGAGACTCCCTTCTTCGGTGTTGACATCTATCTCGCTGACCCCTAAGTGACGTGTGTGTTCTCCTAGATACACTTCTTCATTCGTGCACACACGTTCACTATGGTTTTCCCCCTAGTCAAGGAATGCGCAGCATTCCTTAACTCTTTACTCCTAACTTAATTCCCTCACTGTTACAATGCCTCCCCTTCTTCAAAGAGAATTTTTCCTTGAAAAAATCTCAACCCCAACTTTTAATTAGTTAACTTTACATCTCTATTCTACAATAACAACAATTCCATATATTTCCTAACTCAATCCTCCTATCTCCTCATAGCCAATTGCTAACCAGAGATAATAATATCGAAACTCTCTACAAAACTCGTTATAAAGTTCTCTAGAAAACTTTCTACAAAACTCTCCATAAAATTCCCCACAAATACAAAAGTCTCCATAAGCGAACCGCTTTTAACTTTAAAATGTCCATCTAAATTATGATTGACAAAACTGAAGATATTCCCCCCTTATCCTTTATTTCCCCCTTATTCACATTCTCACACTCTCAGTATTCTAGGATAGACAGAAAAAATAGGTAGTTTAGATTTGTGTAGGTGCGCACCTGAAATTAATAAAAGTAAGGAAAAGTAAGAAAGTAAGAAGTAATCACCTTTCTCTTCCCATACATTCTCAAAACTTTATCAAAAAATAAAGTTTCAAAATTTATCTTCAGTTTCCGTCAATAATAATTGTTCTTATCAAAAAAATATGTTAATCCAAAACTGCTAGCCTTTGTATTATTCAGATCATCAATTTCACGTTTACCATTCCTTCAACAACAAACAACTTCCTAACTATTATTATACTGTTAAGTACAGTCTTCTTCTTCCAATATGCAGTTATTTAAATGCCAAAACTCAACCTGGCATTCCCCCCATATTCTCCCATTAAACGCTGTTCAATCCAGCTCCTATTATAAACCTTGTATATACATTGCATACCTGTAATAACATGTAATAACAACATACCCCTCCATTACTACATATAGAGTCACTTCACTAACCACTACTTTAATTCATCTTCTAACTGAACTTCAAAGTAATTATCATTTTAAACACACTTAGGGTAACTCAATCAAACCCCAAAACATCGTAAAAATAACCATCTAAGTTAACTTATTTTTCACATTTCATAAAACACAATTGAAGTCCCAACAATTAAGCAAAGCATTTCAATCCCCTCATCATATTTATCCCCCCACATTAATCAATGTACACATACATTATAAATTTCAAGACCATATTCTGAGTACCCAATAATAATTTTCCGCTTTAGAAAAACTCCATCAAGTACCTTTGTAAACACAAAAATATCGTGTCCAACTTCTTCTTCTATCCGCCATCTGCAGAACCTTGTATCACTCTAATCATCTATCACTTCTCCATTTCTTTAATAACCTCAAATTTTTTTCTATAATTGCAATATCTACATCAATGTCGCTATCCTCTCGAGGAGAGCTATCTTCTTTCATATCAGCTTCTTCATCAGTTTCTGACTTTTCATCCATCTCTTGTTCTCCATCTGTATATCCATTACTAGCAACCGCTAATCTCTTCCTTTCTAAATCCAATCTAATTTTCCTGTCTTGCCGTCTCAACAAATTTTCAAATAGTGGCATCTCTTCCTCACTCGAAGAATTCTCTCTAAGTTTCCTTTGCCTCTTAATTTCTTTTTCTTTCTGTCTATCCAACTTTCTTTTTACTGCCTGTCTTGTATTCATAAATGGAGGTTCAATATTTTCCCTGACTGACTCTTCACTAATATAATCGTCATACCCGTTATTTTCCTCTGTCATGACTGTTTTTGGTACCGTTTCTTCTTGTTCAGCTGTAGTAGATGCTGTTGTTACTTGTTTTCCATTCTCTATAGGTCTTGGATATACCGATTGTCTGACAATCTGTCCACCTGACAATATTTCTTCGGAACAATAATTATTATTATTATTCTCTGCATTCCTTTCCTCATTATCCCGCCTTAAGTGTTCTACATGTGAACGTGCAACATGCCCTGAAATTTGATTCTTTATAGTGTACGACACTGGACCTTTTTTTCTAAAATATAGTATCCCGGGACCCAATGAGCATCAAACTTAGAGTTTTTTCTATGTTTTTTATAATATACCCTATCACCTACGTTAAACTCTTGTAAGTGTGCATTTTTATTTGCGTATTTCTTCTGTCTTTCTCTAGCCTTAATTATATTATTTCTTAAACGTACATGTGCTTTATGCATCTCTTGCAACCTTGTTTCTTGAAAATCTTCCCCCAGATATTTTCTCCTAGGCTTTAATAAATTATCAATTGGCAATATTGGTTCTCTTCCATGTACTAAATAAAATGGTGAGAAACCTGTTCCTTCATTTTCGTGTGTACGTATCGCCGCTAATGCTATCCCCAAATAAAGATCCCAATCCATATCGTGTTCTTCTACATTTTTCGCTAGAATATTGTATAGTGTTCTGTGTTGTCTCTCATTTTTAGCATTAGAAGTTGGTCTGTAATATGAAGTTCTAATGTGTTTTATATTCCAATCTTTTACCAATTTCTCAAACTTTTTATTTACAAACTCTTTCCCATTGTCTGTAAGTATTATTTGTGGACACCCAAACCTTGGTATAAATTCTTGTAAAAGCATATTTATAACTGAATCAGCACTCTTGTCTGGAATTGGATACACTTCTGGCCAAAGACTATATGAATCAACTATATGTAGTAGGTATACATTTCCCGATAATGTTTTTGGATGAGGACCTGAAATATCCAAACTTACTTTCTGCATTGGAAATTGAGGAATATCGGTATCTTGTAAAGGACATTTAATTATCTTCATGTTTCTTAACCTACACTTTTCACATGCTTCAACATATTCATATACGCTTTTGAATAAATTCGGCCAATAATATTTACTGCTAATAGCCTTCACTAACTTATCTCGTCCAAAATGACCATTATTATCGTGGTATGCCTTTAAAACTTCTTGTTCTAATTGTTTCGGAATATATTTTCTTACTCCTTCACCTTTTTCACTGATATAATATAATTGATTGTCTTCTTGTAACTCTACAAACTTTCTTTTAAAACTATTTTCCCCTGTTTCTTTCAATTTCTTTTTTATCTGTACTACTTTTGGATCTAATTCTTGTTCTGTTTTCATATCCAACTGTTCTAAATGTGGGTCTTCTGTTCTAGATTCCGACTCTTGCTCCGATGGTAAACTCTCAAAATCTTCCCTATTTATTATGGCAGAATCTAATATATTTACTTGCCAGTTTCGATCGTCTACCTCTGGTTCAACTTCATCTTCCGTGTTTCCTGATGACTGTGGGTACGGGATTCTAGACAAACGATCGGCGCACGTATTATGTTTCCCTGACACATATTCAACCTTAGCATTATACCCCTGTAAATTCAATGCCCACGTTTGTATTTTCCTATTTTGTATTGGTGCTTCTAATATCGACTTTAATGGCATGTGGTCAGTTCTAATAATGAAATTGGCGTTATGTAGGTAGTAATTTAATTTTTGAAGAGCGTAGTGTATAGCATATGCTTCTTTCTCAATAATCGGCCATTTCTTTTGAGTCTTGCTGAGTTTATGCGACAAGAAATAGATTGGTCTTTCATTTTTAACCCCTGGTATTCCAGATTCTTCTCCTTCATATGGTTGAACTAAACATGCTCCTATTGCGTTGTCTGAAGCATCTGTGTATAGTATTAGTTGTTTATTCAGATCTGGATGTGTCAATAATGGTACCACCGTTAAGCTATCTTTTAAAAGTTCAAACGCTTTTTGACACTCATCATCCCACTTAAATCTAGCGTATTTTCCCGTTAAATTCGTAATAGGTATTGCTATCCTTGAAAAGGCTTGTACAAACCTCCGATAATACGCACACGTTCCTATAAAAGCACGTACTTCCTTAACATTAGTAGGAGCAGGTAACTCTTTAATAACCTTTATCTTTTCCTGGTCTGGTTTAATACCTTCCCTATTTATTATATAGCCTAAATATTTTGTTTCTGTCTTTAAAAACTGGCACTTACTAAGCTTTAATTTAACGTCATGCCTTCTTAATCTGTCAAATACTAGTCTAACATGTTTTAAATGATTCTCTACATCTCCTTTCGTAAAAATCAATACGTCATCAATATATGCTAGGGCAAAACTTTGCATACCGTCTAGTACTTCATTTATTAAGAACATATAGTGAGATGGTGCATTTTTAAGACCGAATGGCATACGTAGAAATTCGTACGAACCCATATGAGTACAAAAGGCACTTTTCTTTTGCGCGTCCACCGACATCGGAATACACCAAAATCCTGCCCTTGCGTCCAGCGTTGTGAAATATGTAGAACCATTAAGCAGCCCCAAAATATCATCAATTACTGGCAGTGGGTACGCTACATTCTTAGTAATTTTATTTAACGCCCTGTAGTCACAACAGAACCTGTTCGAACCATCAGACTTGGCCACAATTACCACCGGAGATGACCATTCTGATTTTGATCTTGTTATTATGCCTGCTTTCAACATATCTTCTATTGCCTTTTCTACGACTTCTCTATTTCTTAATGGCGTTCTGTATGGTTTTAAACTAATTGGTGGATGATCTCCCGTGTCTATTTCCATCGTAACTGTCTGTGTCTTACCCAATTCTAAATCATTTATCGCAAACACATCTTGATTTTGCTTTATAAGTTGTTCTAACACTTCCTTATTTTCTGGCGAAGTTTTTAATTGTGCTAACAATTCTTTTTCTCTTGTTACTTTGTCTAGTGAATGTATTTGTGCTGTATTTCTTCTATATGGATGGATCAATTCATCCATTCTAACGTTCCCTTTTCTTCTGTATCCACGTCTATTATTACTTCTTTCATTAGAGGTTTCTGAATAACTTATGCCTGCCATATTTACCCTATCTGTTGCCAATATGTCACTAACGTTATGTTCTAGCTTGGCTATTACACATCCTCTGTATAATTTAATTTCTCTACCTGTGTTATTAATAACCATTACTGGAAATGTTAAACTTTTATCTAATTCTATTATTCCATCCGGAACTTCTAAACCTGGCTCATCAATTATTTCATTTTGCAATTCCGTGATTCTGACTATGTTTCCTGCTACATAATACGGGTTTCTCTTCAGTCTTGCTTGTATTAAATTAACTGACTGTGGTTTTAAATTCATGGTCGTTTTGACTCTAACTAGTGTCGACACATGCATGTCTTCTTCTAGATCTACGTAAACATCTTGGAATTTTAATTTATGTAAATCAAATAAAAGTCTCACCCCATTTTTCAATAAAAAATCTCGTCCCAATATCATATTTCTATTTAAATCTTTAACCACATGGAACATATGCCTAACATTTATCCCTCCTAATTTCAAATTTATCATCGTTTGTCCTACCACTTCTAATTTTTGTCCCGTTACCGAATGAAGATTCTCCTGAATTCTAAATATTTTACAATTTTTTAACATTCGATATAAAAATGCTTCTTTAATCACGCTAACCTGTGCTCCCGAATCAATGTCAGGATCTTATATTCGGCTCGTTGGCTAACACATGTGAGACAGTACAAGTACAACGTGATTCGACGTAAGACACAGCAACACAAGTTCTATGGATTTATTACCACATTAAATACATAACAATAGTTACAGCAATGTACAACATATAACAACTCACTACCACAATACAGCTCATAGGTCTGACGCTCACAATATCAGTCGTTCAGCTCACAACCACGGAGATTCACACAACGCCTTGCTCTCGACACACACGTCCGTTCAGATGTCCAGTCCTTTTTTTTGTTTTTTTTTTTTTTTGTCTGTCTGTCTTTTTCTGTCTGTCTGTCTGTTGTCTGTTTTGTCTGTCTGTCTGCCTCCCTGCCTGCCTGCGCCTGTCGTCTGTTGTCTGTCTGTCTGTCTGTCTGTCTGTCGTCGGGCCCCGGGCCCCCGGCTTCCCCCAAACCCCTTTGGGGGGGGCATCTCTTTTAATTCATATAAGTAGTCATATAAGCTCCCGTTCCCGTCTGTCTGTCTGTTCTTCTGTCGGGTCTGTCTGTCTGTCTGTCTGTCTGTCTGTCTGTGACCCGGCCCGGCTCGCCCAGTCCCGTCGGGGAGCATTCATTTAATCATTTTCGGCACCTGCTCCCGTTCCCGTTCCAAAAAAGACGCCCCGGGCCCAGCTACGCCAAATTTCCTAGTGGGGAGGGGTCTCATTTAATCATATTCGGCCCCTGTGTGACAGAGCTACACACGGGTTATAAAACGTGATCGTATAGCACCACACAAGTCAGTCTTCGCGTTTTTAGAAAGGTATTTTATTGATGAATCATTCGATC
Source organism: Cepaea nemoralis (assembly GCA_014155875.1). Lineage (NCBI taxonomy): Eukaryota > Metazoa > Mollusca > Gastropoda > Stylommatophora > Helicidae > Cepaea > Cepaea nemoralis. Next base: position 14,638 of record JACEFZ010003513.1, on the reverse strand, counting down.
TCAGCACATATGATGGAGACCCCCTTCTCGGTTTTTGGACTCTCTTCTCGCGGGCCCCCCAAGTGACGGGGTGTGTTTTCCTAGATCCCCCTCTTCATTCGTGCACACACGTTCACTAGGGTTTTTCCCCCTAGTCAAGGAATGCGCAGCATTCCTTAACTCTTTACTCCTAACCTAAACCCTAAAGTTACAATACCCCCCCTTTCTTCAAAGAGAATTTTTCCTTGAAAAAATCTAAACCCCCAAACCCTTTAATTAGTTAACTTTACATCTTTTATTTACAATAAAAAAAATTCCATATTTCCTAAGTCAATTCTCCTATCTCCTCATAGCCAATTGCTAACTAGAGACAATAATATCGAAACTCCCTACAAAACTCGTATAAATTTCTCTAGAAAACTTTCTACAAAACTCTCCAAAAAATTCCCCACAATACAAAAGTCTCCATAAGCAAAACCGCTTTTAACTTTAAAATGTCCATCTAAATTATGATTGACAAAACTGAAGATTTTCCCCCTTTATCCTTTTTTTCCCCCCTTATTCACATTCTCACACTCTCAGTATTCTAGGATAGACAAAAAAAAATAGCTAGATTAGATTTGTGTAGGTGCGCACCTGAAAGTAATAAAAGTAAGGAAAAAGTAAGAAAGTAAGAAGTAATCCCTTTTCTTTTCCCCATACATTCTCAAAACTTTATCAAAAAATAAAGTTTCAAAATTTATCTTCAGTTTCCGTCAATAAAAATTTGTTATTATCAAAAAAATATGTTAATCCAAAACTGCTAGCCTTTGTATTATTCAGATCATCAATTTCCTTTTACCTTTCCCTTTTCAACAACAAAAACTTCCTAACTATTATTATACTGTTAAGTACAGTCTTTTTTTTCCCAATATGCAGTTATTTAAATGCCAGTTTTTCAACCTGGCATTCCCCCCATATTCCCCCATTAAACGCTTTTCAACCCAGCTCCTTTTATAAACCTTGTAAAATACATTGCATCCCCCACATGTAATAATAACATACCCTTCGTATACATATAGAACACTTCACTAACCACTACTTTAATTCATTTTTTAAACTGAACTTCAAAGTAATAATCTTTTTAAAACACCCTTAAGGTAACTCAATAAACCCCAAAACATCGTAAAAATAACCATCTAAGTTAATTTTTTTTCACATTTCATAAAACACAATTGAAGTCCAAAAAATTAAAGAAAAACTTTTCAATCCCCTCATCATATTTATCCCCCCATTAATAAATGTACATTAAAAATTTTCAAGACCATATTCTCAGTACACAATAATAATTTTCCGCTTTAGAAAAATTCCATCAAGTACCTTTGTAAACACAAAAATATCGTGTCTAACTTCTTCTTCTATCTCCCATCTGCAAAACCCTTTGTATCACTCTTTTCATCTATCACTTCTCCATTTCTTTAATAACCTCAAATTTTTTCAATAATTGCAATATCTACATCAATGTCGCTATCCTCTCGAGGAGAGCTATCTTCTTTCATATCCGCTTCTTCATCATTTTTCTGACTTTTCATCCATCTCTTTTTCCCCATCTGTATATCCTTTACTAGCAACCGCTAATCTCTTCCTTTCTAAATCCAATCTAATTTTCCTGTCTTCCCCGTCTCAAAAATTTTCAAATAGTGGCATCTCTTCCTCACTCGAAGAATTCGCTCTAAGTTTCCTTTGCCTCTTAATTTTTTTTTCTTTCTGTCTATCCAACTTTCTTTTTACTCCCTTGTCTTGTTTTCATAAATGGAGGTTCAATATTTTCCCTAACTGACTCTTCACTCATATAATCGTCAAAACACTTTTTTTCCTCTGTCATACTGTTTTTGGTACCGTTTCTTCTTGTTCAGCTGTAGTAGGTGCTGTTTTTACTTTTTTTCCATTCTCAATAGGTATTGGATATACCGTTTTTCTGACAATCGGTCCACCCGACAATATTTCTTCGGAACAATAATTATTATTATATCATTCTCTGCATCCCTTTCTTCATTATCCCGCCTTAAGTGTTCTACATGTGAACGTGCAACATGCCCTGAAATTTGATTTTAATAGTATACGACACTGGACCTTTTTTTTCTAAAATATAGTATCCCGGGACCCAATGAGCATCAAACTTAGATTTTTTTTCTATGTTTTTTATAATATACCCTATCACCTACGTTAAACTCTTGTAAGTGTGCATTTTTATTTGCAATTTTTTCTGTCTTTCTCTACCCTTTAAAATTATTTATTTCTTAAACGTACATGTGCTTTATGCATCTCTTGAAACCCTTTTTTCTTGAAAATTTTCCCCCCAAATTTTTCTCCTGGGTTTTAAAAAATTTATCAATTGGCAATATCGGTTCTCTTCCATGTACTAAGAAAAATGGTGAGAAACCTTTTCCTTCTTTTTCGTGTGTACGTATCGCCGCTAATGCTATCCCCAAAAAAAGACCCCAATCCATATCGTGTTCTTCTACATTTTTCGCTAGAATATTGTATAGTGTTCTATGTTGTCTCTCTTTTTTAGCGTTAGAAGTTGGTCTGTAATATGAAGCCCTAATGTGTTTTATATTCCAATCTTTTCCCAAATTTCTCAAACTTTTTATTTACAAACTCTTTCCAATTGTCTGTAAGTATTATTTGTGGACCCCCAAAACCCTTGGATAAATTCTTGTAAAAGCATATTTATAACTGAATCAGCACTCTTGTTGGAATTGGATATACTTCTGGCCAAAGACTATATGAATCAACTATATGTAGTAAGTATACATTTCCCGATAATTTTTTTGGATGAGGACCTGAAATATCCAAACTTACTTTCTGCATTGGAAATTGAGGAATATCGGTATCTTGTAAAGGACATTTAATTATCTTCATGTTTTTTAAACCTACTTTTTTCACATGCTTCAACATATTCATATACGTTTTTGAATAAATAATTTTACTGCTAATAGCCTTCACTAACTTATCTCGTCCAAAATGACCATTATTATCGTGGTATGCCTTTAAGATTTCGTTCTAAAGTTTTGGAATATATTTTCTTACCCCTTCCCCTTTTTTCACTGATATAATATAATTGATTGTCTTCTTGTAACTCTACAAACTTTCTTTTAAAACTATTTTCCCCTTTTTCTTTCAATTTTTTTTTTATTGTACTACTTTCGGATCTAATTCTTGTTCTTTTTTCATATCAAAACTGTTCTAAATGTGGGTCTTCTGTTCTAGCTTCCGATCTTGCTCCGATGGAAAACCCTCTCAAATTTTTCCCCTATTTATTATGGCAGAATCTAATATATTTACTTGCCAGTTTCGTTTCATCTACCTCTGGTTCAATTTCATCTTCCGTGTTTCCTGATGACTGTGGGTACGGGATTCTAGACAAAAGATCGGCGCACGTATTATGTTTCCCTGACACATATTCAACCTTAGCATTGTACCCTTGTAAATTCAATGCCCACGTTTGTATTTTCCTATTTTGTATTGGTGCTTCTAATATCGACTTTAATGGCATGTGGTCAGTTCTAATAATGAAATTGGCGTTATGTAAGTAATAATTTAATTTTTGCAGCGCGTAGTGTATAGCATATGCTTCCTTCTCAATAATCGGCCATTTGCGTTGAGTTTGCTGAGTTTATGCGACAAGAAATAGATTGGTCTTTCTTTTTTAACCCCCTGGTTTTCCCAGATTCTTCTCCTTCATATGGTTAAACCCAAAACATGCTCCTATTGCTTTTCTGAAGCATCTGGGATATATTGGGCGTTTATTCAGGTCTGGATGTGTTAATAATGGTACCACCGTTAAGCTATTTTTTAAAAGTTCAAACGTTTTTTGACACTCATCACCCCACTTAAATCTAGCTTTTATTTCCCTTTAAAATTTCGTAATAGGTATTGCTATCCTAGAAAAGGCTGGTAAAAACCGCCGATAATATGCACACGTTCCTATAAAAGCCCTCACTTCCTTAACGTTAGTGGGAGGAGGTAACTTTTAATAACTTTTATTTTTCCATGTCGGGTTTTAATACCTTCCCTATTTATTATATAGCCTAAATATTTTGTTTCTGTCTTTAAAAACTGGCATTTACTAAGCTTTAATTTAACGTCATGCCTTCTTAATCTGTCAAATACTAGTCTAACATTTTCCCAAATGATTCTCTACATCTCCTTTGTAAAAATCAATACGTCACCCAATATATGCTAGGCAAAATTTTGGCATACCATCTTAGTACTTCTTTTATTAAGAACATATAGTGAGACGGTGCATTTTTGAGACCGAATGGCATACGTAAAAATTTGTACGAACCCATATGAGTACAAAAGGCACTTTTTTTTTGCGCGTCTACTGACATCGGAATACACCAAAATCCTGCCCTTGCGTCCAGCGTTGTGAAATATGTAGAACCATTAAGTACCCCCAAAAAATCATAAATTTACTGGCAGTGGGTACGCTACATTTTTAGTAATTTTATTTAAGCCCTGTAGTCACAACAAAAACCTATTCAAAACATCAGACTTGGCCACAATTACCACCGGAGATGACCATTCTGTTTTTGATCTTTTTATTATGCCTGCTTTCAACATATCTTCTATTCCCTTTTTCTACTACTTCTCTATTTCTTAACGGATTTCTGTAGGTTTTTTAAACTAATTGGTGGATGATCTCCCGTGTTTTTTCCCATCTTTAACTTTTTGTGTCTTACCCAATTCTAAATCATTTATCGCAAACACATCTTGATTTTGCTTTATAAGTTGTTTTTAACACTTCCTTTTTTTCTGGCGAAGTTTTTAATTGTGCTAACAATTCTTTTTCTCTTGTTATTTTGTCTAGTGAATGTATTTGTGCTGTATTTCTTCTAAATGGAGGGATCAATTCATCCATTTACTTTCCCCTTTTCCTTCTGTATCCGCGTCTTTTATTACTTCTTTCATTAGAGGTTTCTGAATAACTTTTTCCTACCATATTTACTCTATCTGTTGCCAATATGTCACTAACGCTGTCATGTTCTAGCTTAGCTATTACACATCCTCTGTATAATTTAATTTCTCTACCTGTGTTATTAATAACCATTACTGGAAATGTTAAACTTTTATCTAATTCTATTTTCCATCCGGAACTTCTAAACCTGGTCATCAATTATTTCATTTTGCAATTCTGTGATTCTGACTATGTTTCCTGCTACATAATACGGATTTTTCTTCAGTCTTGCTTGTATCAAATTAAAAGACTGTGGGTTTTAAAATTTATGGTTGTTTTGACTCTAACTAGTGTCGACACATGCATATCTTTCCCCTAGATCTACGTAAACATCTTGGGAAATTTTTAAATTTTTGCAAATCAAAAAAAAAGTTCACCCCCTTTTTCAATAAAAAATCTCGTCCCAATATCATATTTTTATTTAAATCTTTAACCACATGGAACATATGCCTAACATTTTTCCCTCCTAATTTCAAATTTTTCATCGTTTGTCCTAACACTTCTAATTTTTGTCCCGTTACCGAATGAAGATTCTCCTGAATTTAAATATTTTACAATTTTTTAACATTCGATATAAAAAAAGCTTCTTTTAAACACGCTAACTTGTGCTCCCGAATCAACTAATGTTCTAACTTTATATTTTTCCTATCTGTACTATACATGAGTTAGGATCTACCATATTTAATGACAATTGCTTTACCTCGGCTTGTTTTTTATTTCTAAATGTTCTATTATTACTCATCCTTTGTGTTTTAATATATTGATGCCCTTTTTGGATCTTATTATCTTCCCTCCTACTGCCGGATCCTATTCAGTAAGCGGGATGCCAATTCCTTGATTTCCTGACCTTCTAAAATTTTCTCTGTATTTCTCCAGAATTCCAATTTGCTGGTCTGCCATTTGCCATTCTATCTGTATAACTCGTCTGAACACCTCTACTATTTTGCGTAATCGATGGGCCACTTCTGTTACCACAAAAGCGAAAAATGTGCCCACGTTGGTGACATCCCCAACAAACCACATTCGAGTTATTTGTGTTACCTTCCATGTTTCTTACAGTATTTCTCCACTTGTCCTCTTCTATCTTGATTATATACATTCTCGTTTCTTTGCACCATCTGTATTTCTCCTCGTCTTCCTCTCCATCCATGTCTATACTGTCCTATTTCCATAGGTTCTTCAATTCTATCTTCTGAACTACTACCTAACTCTCGTCCTACCCTTAGCCTAAACCTCCCTCCTCAAGCTTTCCTTTTGTATAGCGATATCTACCGCTTGTGACAAATCTTGCAGGATTCTCTCTTAATAATTTAAATTTCAATCCATCTGACCTAATCCCATCAACAAAAATCCCCACCAACATCCGTTCCACTTCTTCTGCTCGTACATTCTGTCCTAAGAATGACTCTTCAGCTAAGTTGATTAACCTGTCACTGTATAGCTGAACACTTTCTGTGCTGTTTTGTCTAGTCTGTCGCAATACTGAGAATGCGTGTTGTGGATCAGTAATTTCAGCATATTTTCTTGCGAGATCATCTTTAAATTCTTCCCAGGTTTCACCTCCTGCTGCTTCTAACTTTCTTCTAATATGGTCAGAAACTGGACTTGTACTTGTTCTGTATGCCAAGTTCTTTTTCTCTCCATCTGTAGCATTTACTAAATATGCATGTTTTCAATGGAAATAATCCATTTCTTAAACTGATTTGCTTGACCACTAAATCTTTCAACATCAGTGCTTATATTCTGTTGTCTTAACACCGCATCCAACCTTGATATTGCCCCGCCAACTCCAGTGAGTACCTGTGAAAAATCTTGGGATTCCATCCTAAAATTTATAATTATCAAGCAATATACAAATATTTCAACAATATTGATTTCAAACCCAGCAACAATACATAATCTGTTAATTACTCTAATATTATCTAAGTATCTTAACTAAATCCTCCAATCGAAGATCCTGACGAAGAAATATTCCTGTTTCAACCCTGAATTACTGACACAAGAATTTAAATGACCTCCTGATTCAGAATTACCTACACCACATAAAAAGGACTCTTAATCAAGCTCGTTAAAATGATCAGAACAACGAAGAGCCTCTGGATTTCTTTCCTTAACTAATTTAATCGAAGTCGAATTCAGATCTTTCTAATTATTTCCTGACGTTGATCACGCTCGATATCAGGCTCGCAACAAGACTTTGATACCTGCTCGATTACTGTAGATTCCCTTCAAATAAGGTCACCTTCACGCAAGCGACAATTGCTCACGACTTCAGCAAAAAAAACTCAGTTTCCAGCAGCAATCTGTGATTTTCATATATATCAAACGTACTCCAGCCAACAACAATTGGACTTAAAGCTGACGCTATCCAGTCTCTTATTTTCATGTGGAACTCTCGCCAATGGTCAGTTTAAAATTACTTTATTCCAACCCCGAGTTGAGACAAGTTTCATTTATGCCTTCCTTTACTTGAAGTGACTGTATAAAGTATTGCAGACCTTGATTTCATAATTATGGGAATTTGTACCATAACCTTGAGTTCACCTTCAACAATCCCACGGGTTAAAACTCATAATTTGTACTGATTTTTGATGCAGAACGGCATTACTTGATCTCAATATAGCATTTTGCGTTGGTCAGTTCTCCAATTAATTTCATAATTATGCAATAACATCAGTCTTTCAAAAAAATAAGTATCAATCAAACCTTTTCTTTAGCGCTGACCTTGAAATTGGTTCTCCTTCTTAATCAGGAATCTAGTAAAAACCCAGAACAGCTACCAACAGTCGGCTTTCATCTGTTGTCTTTCACCATAATTACTTCTCCAGACACGCCAGACATAACCATCTTCTATGGCTGTACTCTCTCTCCGCGACCTCCCATGTTTGATAATTTCACGGCACCAAATCAACCTGTGTGACAGAGCTACACACAGGTTATGAACGTGATCGTATAGCACCACACAAGTCAGTCTTCGCGTTGTTAGAAAGGTATTTTATTGATGAATCATTCGATCTCAGCACATATGATGGAGACTCCCTTCTCGGTGTTGACATCTCTTCTCGCTGGCCCCCAAGTGACGTGTGTGTTTTCCTAGATACCCCTCTTCATTCGTGCACACACGTTCACTATGGTTTTCCCCCTAGTCAAGGAATGCGCAGCATTCCTTAACTCTTTACTCCTAACCTAAATTCCCTCACTGTTACACCTGCTCCCGTTCCCGTTCCCCAAACAAGACGACCCGGCCCGGCTTCGCCCAGCTCCTAGTGGGGAGCGTCTCATTTAATTCATATTCGGCCCCTGCTCCCGTTCCCGTTCCCAAAAAAAGACGACCCGGCCCGGCCCGGCCCGTCCCGGCCCGGCTTCGCCCAGCTCCTGGCGGGGAGCGTCTCATTTAATTCATATTCGGAGGAGGAGGAGGGGCGCAGGAGGGGGAGGAAGAGGGGGAGGAGGAGGAGAGGAGAGTTTGGAGAGGGGAAGGAGAATGGGGAGGATGAGGGGGAGGAGGAGGGGGAGGAGGAGGAGGAGGATTATAACGTATATGCCTGTAGATAACTGTAGCGAAAAGGTCCACCTATTTGAGAAATATGCAACAATTTTACATATATAGCAATGCTATTAGAAGTTATGTCCCCTCGCTATATATATATTATAATGTAAATTAAAATATTAAATAATATTAAGTAAATAACTGTTTTTACACTAACAAACTATGACAGTTGGCAGCACGGGAATGAGAGGAAGACGTGTAGAAAATTTCATCTCAATAGGATGGACCGTTCGCGAACGCATAAAGGACATACATACAGACATTCTATTTTATATATCAGTTATCAGTTATCAGTTATCAGTTGAGGTATCTTCATTGCACTCCGGACATGTCCATAGGTGCTCAGAACCTCCCCCCAGCATATGCATCAGCGTCCGGTGGCTAATAGTGCCAGTTCTGTGTTGGTTGACGAGGCGCTTTGTTTTCCCGATATACCTCTCGTGTCTGGCTGTGCCGATTCTTACTCCCAAGTCTTTCATCCTGGACAGCGATGTGGAATCACTGACGTCAAAGTCCTCTGTTCTCGCCATATCTTTCAGGACGTTAATAACATCGGCACGATCCATGGGCTGGCCATCTACAGGGTGTGCAGAGCCAGCCAGTTTATCAGCTCGTTCATTTCCCTCGACTCCCGCATGTCCCGGGACGAAGATGAAGGTGACATTACGGACAACAGACTTCCGCAGCGACTCAGTCCACTGTCTACGTACAGATCCAGCTTCGACCTTCTGAATCATGCTCATTGAATCAGTACACACACGTTGGTATAATGCTGTGATTCCAGCCATATGAAAGTCTGTGTAACTGCCATCACCTCCATCGTCATGCTGCTCGTGGTTATAGATGTTATTTTATATATAAAGAAGATAAGTGTATAGATAAAATAAAATTGCAATAATTAGTTATTTATACTGTTTAATAACCTATAAATAATTCATAAACACTTATTGTGATAGGTTGCTGTAAACAAAGTGGACATAATATATGCAGGCCCCTCAATAGCTTTACATTTGTCAATGTGGCCCTACTCACAAAAAGTTTGCCCACCCCTGCTCTATGCAGTTCTTGAAGAATTAATTCATGGCATACTCCAAGCATTGATTTCGTGTCCAACTTAAAACAATACGTGAAAAATTAATTCATGTCATATTTGAAGCATTAATTAATTATATAGTTCAAGAATTCAATAAAGATATACGTAAAACATTAATTCACGAATACTAGAAACATTAGTTTCAAGACAGACTAGAAACATTAATTCATGATTTACTAGATACATTAATTTATGACACACTAGAAGCATTAATCCCTGATATAATTGAATCATTAATTCACGTCATGCATGAAACATTAATTCGTGTGACACCTGAAGCATTAATTAGTGTCCCACTCGAATAATTCATTCCTGGCATATTTTGTGGCATTAATTATTTATATAATTCAATCATTAATTCATGCCATACTTGGACCGTTAGTTAACGGCATACTTAAAGCATGAATTCATTGCAGACTCGAAGCATTGGTTCATGGCATAGTGGACGCGCTAACTGGTGTCTTACTCCATGCATTGATTCATTGCAATCTTGTCGAACTATTTCATCGCCCACTGCAAACATCTGAAAAAATAATCATCCTAACTGAGGCCAGTACATGCCTAATTAATCCTGTGGCTGTAGAGACGGTGATATGGAATGTAGAATATGAGCCGGTCTCCATGGCCAAAGATTTGCGAACGCGGTTAGTGAGCCGCTTACCAGGCGTTCGAAACGCAGCCGCGACCGATTTGTGCAGCATACCGTGTCGCGTTGTGTTATAATGTGTTGGTATGGGAGCCGGTCGTTCAGAAAGCAATGGCAAACTACTGAACGTAAAATCTTGCCTAGTACATCAGCAGCAGCTGAAAGTTGTTGGTGTTGACTGCAACATCCTGTTAGGAATATGCAACATTAAGAATCTGATCCTGGTTATACACTCAGCTCTTCGTATGAACATTATTCCGCATCTGTTATTACCAGAAATTGGCATCTAAAGAACGATAGATACTGATTTTATCTCATTGGAAGCAATATGACGTATGTTGTTTTTTGTAGTTTCTTCGTTTACAATCAATGCAACCTGTTGGTTGTGTCCATCAGTGCAAGCCTGCTGAGATGGGTCGTTACATGTGTTTTGTTCATTAGTGAAAGCATCTCAGATGTTCGTTAGATGTGTTTTATATATCCGTGAAAGGCATGACGAGATAGTTCGTCAGATATATATTGTATATCCATGACAGCATGATGAGATGTTCGTTAGATTTATTTTGTATATCCGTGAAAGCATGATGAGATGTTCGTTAGATGTATTTTGTATATCCGTGAAAGCATGATGAGATGCTCGTTAGATGTATTTTGTATATCGTGGAAGCATGATGAGATGTTCGTTAGATATATTTTGTATATCGTGGAAGCATGATGAGATGGTTGGTTAGATGTGTGTTGTATATCGTGGAAGCATGATGAGATGTTCGTTAGATTTATTTGTAATATCGTGGAAGCATGATGTGATGTTCGTTAGATGTATTTTGCATATCCGTAAAAGCATGATGAGATGTTTGTTAGATGTATTCTGTATATCGTGGAAGCATGATGTGATGTTCGTTAGATGTATGTTGTATATCCGTGGAAGCATGATGAGATGGTTCGTTCGATGTGTTTTGTATGTATATCCGTGGAAGCATGATGAGATGTTCGTTAGATGTATGTTGTATATCCGTGGAAGCATGATGAGATGTTCGTTAGATGTGTGTTGTATATCGTGTAAGCATGATGAGATGGTTGGTTAGATGTATGTTGTATATCCGTGGAAGCATGATGAGATGTTTGTTAGATGTGTGTTGTGTATCGTGGAAGCATGATGAGATGTTCGTTAGATGTGTGTTGTGTATCGTGGAAGCATGATGAGATGGTTGATTAGATGTATGTTGTATATCCGTGGAAGCATGATGAGATGTTCGTTAGATGTGTGTTGTATATCGTGGAATCATGATGAGATGGTTGGTTAGATGTATGTTGTATATCCGTGGAAGTATGATGAGATGGTTGGTTAGTTACGTTTTGACAGAAGTCCCGTGTCCTGTGCTAACCACTTCTCTGTACTTCTAGGTGTACGTGCCCCGTCCCCTTCACCGGGGTCATGTCGTCATCAGCAGACAGGTATGCGCAAAGCGGTCTGTCGTCTGCTGTTTTGCGTTTGTTGTCATGTCTACTTGGTCCTACTTTGTTGATTGTCTCCCCCACATCTGACACAGGCGATAGCCAACAGCCGGAGTCACTTGCCCAGTGAATGATGCATGCAGTTGTTAGACGACAAGTGAATTATAGACACCTGTGTTAGAGAATGTGGTCCGGGGCGACTTGAATTGGCGAGACAAGCCGCCAGATTATGTTTCTTAATGGGTATGGGAGGGCTAGGGCGGGGGAGATATTTGGACTATTGAAAACATTTTTTAAAATATCATTACCTAGGTCTTTGAAGTGTACCCCGTACGTTCCTTCATACGACAACGGTTTTTCTCCATCTGTTGCAGGCGCCACACCTGTAGCATAAGGAAGTGGTTGTTGATTGTATTCACGTGGATAACCCACGGGTTAACAAACGCATCTTGTGCGCTAAGAAATAGCTGCGAAACAATTCACAGTACAACTTGTTTATGTACGGAATGTGCCAGGCGAGATTTGATATTCCCCACCCCCTCGCCCACCTCGGTCTGTTACGCCTCATGTCAAACTTCAGTGTGTACCAGCTCTAACGTAACAAGCTAGTTATGCGTGACTACTGAGAATGGCGGCTTGGACTTCAGACACAGCCACAGATGTACAGTTCTGCTCAGCCGGTGTCAAGTTATGTCATGAGCGTGCAGTTAATCAACCATGATTATGGTTTCAGTTACTGTCATCCAGTAACGACGTCACAGCACTAGGGGCATACCCTCATGTTCTCCAGTCTACCTCAGCACATGTGGAAGAGTGCTGGTGCATACAGCCTCAAAGGTCAGTTGGTCACGTCCGCCTCTGCTTCATCCTCTACCACCATCCTTTCCGCCAGTGACGCCATCATTCATCACCTCATGTAATCATTGATGTCTGTTTCCTTGTGCAAGGATCGATTATCTAGAGACAGTCGCGTCTCCCTCGCTCAACCTCATAGCTCCACATAGAGGTGCTCTGGAGATCATTCTTTCGTTCCGTTCATGTCCACGCACAGTTGTGTAAATATGCGTGTTTGTATCGCAGGATCAATAACCTGTCTGTAGCCGCACCAACTTCTGCACTAGATGAACAGCCCAGAACGCGGTGCAGCAACACACATGTTAATGATCCTACAGTATACATATATCCCCGGTTATCACAGGTTCAAATCCGCATTGGGGTGGAATTTTAAAACTGACATCTCAGGACGACCCATCCCAATATGGGTACCAGGACATGTCTTGGGAAGTCGATTTGGCCACCTCGCCACGAGTGCTGATTGATCTCACAAAATGTGGTCTAGCTGAAGATGCTCGATGCGACTAAAATCGTGTACAACGGACATTTACTATAACTGTATTTACCATCATACTCAGCTTGAGTGTGTATATCGACACCAGCTACCTGCTGAGTAGATACGATTATCATCGCTCAAGGGGAATAATTCATAGATGTTAGCAACAATTGTAACCATCGTGTATGTCATAGGTTAAGTCCCCTGACTTTTGCATGCGAACACTTGAAAGTGAACAACTTCACCACAATGTTTGCATTATATTCAGTAAGAGGCTGACCGACGTTGATAAATATCTTAGCAGAACATTGACCGCTTCCATTTGAATCTCATTAATTTACAAGAGTTTCTAAACTCAGCATGTTTGAGTTCACATCCAGATGTTCACTGTGCTAGTGACACCAAACATGAAGTGAATAATGTAACAGTAGTTTAATACAGCCGGTTTCCCTGGTCAAGGGGTTACACGACTTTCTCCGTAATCCCATATAATCTCGTTAGTAACGTGACGTGCGGGAGAATCGGTAGCGGTTCTCCCCGCTTCGGTAACGTATGTGAGCCGGTCGCTCAGAAAGCAATGGCAAACTACTGAGCGTAATCTTGCCAAGAAATCAACAATCAGCTGAAAGATGCTGATGTTGACAGCGATGTCCTGTAAAGGATATACGAACACACACACACACACACACACACACACACACACACACACACAAAGTGTAATACACGTTTACATCATATGTAGTGGATTCTTTGCAGAACGTAGTTCTCGACATAGCGCGTTAACAACCTCTCCATCTCTGGCCATATTTCCCACCTCGTGTACCTTAATAGCCAAAGGCGTCTGCAGTGTCTCGTGTCATCTTCAGGCTGGGTGACCCCTACTCTTTGACCAGGTTCTGTCCAAGCCATGCGCCTTTTAGTGTGACCAACATATTTCAGTTTGCCAGACAAGGTACAGTTCGTGAGCCAGACTTCTTCCATGTTTAGATCTTGTAAAGTTTCAGTATTTTTCTTATTCCTGTTCCACGATGCTCTGAGAACTTTTCTGTGGTATAAGAGCTCAAAAGCCCTAAATTTATTCTTCAGTGATTGCGAAATACTCATGACACACATTCATAAGTTGCCACATAAAAGATCATCATCACCATATCCATGCCGATGTTCTAGTCTCGACCATACCACTTGACCAAGGCATCGAAGTATCTACTTCCCCTTCTCCTCTTCCCCTCAATCTTGCCATTTGTCACCAAGTTCTCCAATTTATTTCTTCTCATAACGTGACCAAAAAACAAAAACAAAAATGTTGACTGTCTACGCCTATTGTCTCTAACCAGTGTACGATTTTCATTTGTTTCTTGTAGGACTTGGTCATTGGTTTTTCTGTCTGTCTATGGTAATCATTGTATTATCCTCAGAAACCACATCGTCAATGCCATTAGATATGTGTAAGCTTGTCTGCTTTTTGTCCATGTTTTACATCAATACGCAAGTACAGGTTCTATGTAGCACTTCAACACTCTTTTTCTCGTTTACGTTTGACATTTTTAAACAATTGGTCAGTATGTTTACAGGTTTTACCTTCG
>JACEFZ010003512.1:42500-56051 GCA_014155875.1 Cepaea nemoralis | reverse complement strand
GAAAATTTTTAGGCAATCAAAAGATAGCACAGAGAAAAATTACTAAATACCAGCAATGGTACACAACCTGTTGGTGCTACTGACAGATGCAAAATCAGTACTCGAGGCGCTCCTGTCTGGGGAATTGCCAGTACTAAGGACACTACTTTCTGATCTTAGCAGTCAGCATAGGTTCACCATACAGTGGATACCATCCCACTGTAGAGTACCCGGAAACGACAGAGCTGATCAATTGGCTAACGAAGGAGCCAAAGAAGAACAGCCTGATGATCCCGTTACATACCACCAAAAGAAAAGAATGATAAAATCAGTCAGAAAGCCACCAAAACATGCTCATGATGACTACCACGTTATGGACAGACCAGAATAAGTCAGTATTCTGCCCCTTAGATCAGGACACAATAGATTACGCAACCACATGTATTTAAAATTCAAGATTGGTGAAACAGCCATGTGCACATGTGGATTGGCCTCGCAGACAGCAAACACATACTCCAAGACTGCCCAAAATATAACATATCTGGGCAAACCTTCTGGCCTAGAGAGACGACAGTGGAAGATAAACTCTATGGGCCACTGTGTGAACTGAAAAAGACAGTTACATTCATACAAGAGACAACATTGCAGATATAGACATATTTCAAGCGAACGAAAGAAGAAGAAGAAGAACATCTGGATGTCATTTTTTTTTTCTTTTGTTGTGACAGAAGATTTCACTGATCGTGTCAGTTTTCGGTGTTCGTGCTCCTTTGATTGCCTATGTCGCTTCTTTGATAGTTCAAAGTTTGTCATTTTCAGTGGCTGTGTCTTTTTCAGTTGTTGTTTGTTTCCTTTTGTGTGTTACATTTTGACCTTTACCGTTGGCTGTCTTGTTTTCTTTGGTTGTATCAATTTGTCGTTGTGTCGGGTTTTCAGTGTTTATGTTGGTAGTTTTCATTGGCTGTTTTAGTTTTCTTTTTTTCGGGTCATTTTGTCTTTGTGTTATTTGTTTCTTGCTTGTGTCATTTTCAGTTGTTGTCTGTTACATTTTGACATTAACATTTGTATCTTTTGGTTTCTTTACTTGTATCAGTTTGTCGTTGTGTCACTTTGTCGCTGTGTCAGTATGTCTTAGTGTCATTTGTCAGTGGCTATGTCATCTTTTTCATTGATTGTGTCCTTGTGTCGTGTCATTTGTTTGAGTAATTGCATTTTTCTTTGTATGTGTTACATTTTTGATGTTTTGCTTTTCTTTAGGTGCCTTGTTCAGTGTTTGTGTCAGTTTTCAGTGCTTTTGACAGAAATTTTCTGTGATTGTTTCGGTTTTCATTTTTTTAGGATGTCAGTTTCTCTTTAT
Source organism: Cepaea nemoralis (assembly GCA_014155875.1). Classification (NCBI taxonomy): domain Eukaryota; kingdom Metazoa; phylum Mollusca; class Gastropoda; order Stylommatophora; family Helicidae; genus Cepaea; species Cepaea nemoralis. The sequence continues at coordinate 54,715 of JACEFZ010003512.1, read as the reverse complement.
GTCGGTTTGTTGTCGGTTTCTTTTTGTGTACGTGTTTGTTACATTTTGGATGTTTTGCTTTTCTTTTGTTTGCGCCAGTGTGTTGTTGTGTCAGTTTTCATTGTTTGTATCATTTTGTTGTGTCGTAGTTTCTTGCTTGTGTCATTTTCAGTTGGTTTCTGTTACATTTTGACGTTAACATTTGTATCTTTTAGTTTCTTTGTTTGTGTCAGTTTGTTGTTGTGTCAGTTTGTCGTTGTGTCATTTTTCAGTGACTGTGTCATTGTTTTCATTGTTTGTGTCATGTTTTCTTGCTTTTGTCCTTGTCAGTTGTTGTCTGTTACATTTTGGCGTTAACATTTGTATCTTTTGGTTTCTTTGCTTGTGTCAGTTTTTTGTTGTGTCAGTTTGTCGTTGTGTCATTTTTCAGTGGCTGTGTCATTTTTCCATTCTATGTGTCATTTTTTTCTATTATGTGAAAAACTGGGAATATAAAAGAGATCTCCATTACATTTTTGTGGATTTTAAAAAGGCTTATGATAGTGTCCATAGGAATAGTCTATGGAATGCTATGCAGGAATTTGGAATACCAAGGAAGTTAATCAACATGACCAGACTATGCATGGAAGATACTTATAATATAGTAACATATAAAGGCAGGAAATCAGGACCTTTCCAAATAATATCTGGCTTGAAACAGGGTGATGCACTATCTCCGCTACTCTTCAATCTGGCTCTAGAGAAAGTTGTAAGGAAGGTAAAGGAGGAATGTGATATTTGAGGAACATCCAAGCTGCTTGGTTATGCAGAAGGCAAAGTGAACAAAAGACATTAGAAATATTGACTCACTTACAGGAAAAAGCCCAACAGATGGGGCTGGTTATCAACCAAGATAAGACAGAATATATGGTAATTTCAAGAGACGGAATGGCTAAAACCTCTGGCCACATACAAATAGATAATATGACCATTAAAAGAACGGAAACATACAAATACCTGGGTACAATTTTCAACTGCTCCAACATCATAAGGGAAGAAATACAAACTAGAATCAACTCTGGAAATAAGATATACTATGCACTACAACATCTTCTAAAATCAAATGCGCTATCTCGTCACACCAAAATCACAATATACAAAACACTGATCAGACCAGTTGTGCTGTATGGCTCTGAAACCTGGAGTACAACGAAAGGAGACGAAGCCTTGTTACAAACCTTTGAGAACAAAATTTTAAGACGCATCTTTGGACCCATTAGAGATACACAAAGTGGAGAGTGGAAAAAAAGAAGTAACAAAGACATTTATGATCTGTTTAAGTCCCCGCTAATCACTGGTATCATGAAGGCTAATATACTACAATGGCTGGGGCATATAGAAAGAATGGAAGATAATAGGGAAACAAAACTCGCTTACACTCAGGAACTAAATGACCGTAGACCCCGAGGTAGACCACGAAGACGGTGGAGAGATAATACATGTACAGACCTACAAGCACTTGTAATCAACGACTGGCAAGAGAAGGTCCACCAGAGAGACGAATGGAGACGGACTGTATCTGCAGCAAAGAACCTCAATGGCTCGGAACGCTGAAGAAGAAGAAGATGTGTCATTTTGTTGTGTCCTTTTATTTTTTTCAGCAGTTGTCGATTTCTTTGTATATGTTGCATTTTGACGTTTACATGTGTGGATCGTTCAGTGTTTATGTCATTGTTCCTTTTTTGTTGTCAGTTTTCATTGTTTGGGTTGGGTCGGTGAATTATTATCATCATATATGTGTAATTGAGTGAGTAATTTTGGGGCCTTAGTGACCACCTATTTGTCGACCGTGATGGATCGGACAACCGATGATCTCATAAGTTTTGTATGTTTCGCTATATACCATGACATTTTGCCTTGTCGTTGCCTTGTAATTGTCATATCGTTTTCTCCTAATGGTCGTGCATCTCAGCCGCTGTCGCTTTGAGAAATTATCGACATCTCACAATGAGCCTTTTTTCGCGGCAATGAAAACACTATCAATAAGCTGGCGACAATGATAGAGTGATAGAGTGACGTCATCACCTCTTACAACTACAAAAGACAGATATTTTAGCAACACATTACACAACATGCAATGCAAACTAGCTTTTTAGTACATAGGAATAAGATATACAAATACTTTGTGAAACAACAAGCACCCTCGCTTTTCTACTACTACTACAACCACCATCACCACCACAACTCCCCCCTCCACCACCACCATACCACCACCACCACCACCACCACCACCACCACCACAACCACCACTACCATCACCAGAACTAGTACTGCTACTACTACTGCTACTACTGCTACTACTACTACTACTACTACTACTACTACTACTACTACTACTACTACTACTACTTTTACTACTACTACTACTACTACTACTACTACTACTACTACTACTACTACTACTACTACTACTACTACCTCTACTACTACTATTGCTACTGCTACTATTGCTACACCTACTATTATTATCAATATTATTACTACTTGTATTACTGATCCATGGTGTCGGAGATCATAATTTATGGAGTGTCCTACTCACTCACATCAGGTGATATGTCTCTTGCTGATGCTGATGCCTAATACTACTGATACTACGACTACCACCACTGTATGAAGATAACACCGTTAATGGGGATTCCTGTATAGTGAGCCAACTTGCGAATTGCTCAATGGTGTCGGAGATCGCAATATGTGGGGCGGCATGATCGCCTACGCCAGCAGGTAAGACACGTGATGATGATGATGACTAGTACTATTGCTGCTACTGCTGCTGCTGCTGTTGCTGCTGCTGCTGCTACTACTACTACTACTACTACTACTACTACTACTACTACTACTACTACTACTACTACTACTACTACTACTACTACTACTACTACTACTACTACTACTAATATTGGTACTACGAACAACATTACTACTGTTACTATACAACCACGCCAACTCTAGACAATATCGATAACTGCCTTGGGACCTACCCGCCTCGATCAGCTACACCCTACCCACAGCAGACAGTTCGATACCTCCCGACTGAGACACCCCAGCTTCTAGACCTAACAACTATAGCACCACAACACCACTGGCCATATATGCGCACCCCGACCCCTATACCACCCTGCCGCAACAATCACCATGCCGCTTTTAATTTAATTGTTTGTCTACATACGTTTTCCCGTTATTAATTTTTCCTTTTAATATCTTCTTTAAATCTTTTGTTTGTTTTTGTTTTATGTTGTAAACTAGCCGTACCTATACTTGAAGGGGTCATTTGACCACCCCTTGACCAATTGACCACCTCTTGACCATTACTTGACCACGTCATCGCTCACTTTGACCACCACCTTGTCACTTCTAGTACCCGCCCCTACAATTTATGGGGTCACTTGATCACCCCTTGAGCTCTTGACACCTCTTTACCAGCACTTGACCACGTCGTAGTTCATTTTAACCACGCCGTGTCACTTCTCGTCGGGTCACTTGACCACCTCTTGACCACGTCATCGCGCACTTTAAGCACCACCTTGTCACTTCACGCATCCTGCTCTACAATTTAAGGGGTCACTTGACCACCTCTTGACCACTTACCCAACACTTGAACCACTTGAACACGCTTGACCACGTCAGTTCTCACTTTAACCACCACCTTGTCACTACACTCAATATCCCCTACACTTTAAGATGTCACTTGACTACCCCTTGACCATTTGACCACCTCTTTACCACGTCATCGGTCACTTTAACCACCACCACCACCTCACTAGACGTACTCTCCCCTACAATTTAAGGGGTCACTTGACAACCACTTGACCACGTCATTTCTCACTTTAATCACCACCGTGTCACTACACGTACTCTTCCCTACAATTTAAGGGGTCACTTGACCACCCCTTGACCACTTGACCACCTTTTGACCACCACTTGACCGTTTGACCACACTCACTCCGATGAGTCACTTGACTACTTTTTCAAAAACCAAGGAGTTATCATCGATAAGAGCTAAAGATAAATTGCACATTGAGGCGCAAATTCGATAAATGGTTGATTTATATAAGGAATGTGCGCTTCAAAAAAGGTGGTAGTTTAACCCGTCTTATACTACTAACGTCTCGTGTTCCATAGGTTGTATCAAGCAAGTTCAAGTACCGTCGGCGGGCCGGATGAAATTAAGCCGCGGGCCGGATCCGTAGTTTGGTGACCTCCTGATGTAATGCATCGACGTTTTCTTTCACAGACTCCAGTTTATTAGGTACATGAACAAATTTCACTACGAAGTCTGCCTGAGATTCCACCTCTGCTTTCAGTCTTTCTTGTGCCGTAGATATCTTCTGTAGCTGTTTCTCCAGACATTGTAATATTATCTTCTGTTCTTGCTCTATTGCATTGTGAGTTTCACTGATATCACTGATTTGTTGTTTGACTGTAAACATTGAGCTGTGCAACTTGTCCGACTCTGATAGTTTGGATAACAATTCCTTCAGTTGTTGACCAATGCCACACTGTTGTTCAGCAACTTTTTTTCTGTTCTGCTCCTGAAGGAGCACATAGCTCTTCTATGGCAGCAATTCCATCTATGTCGTGTCTTAATTTAAAGTGTCGTCCCTGGAGTGAGGGGAGTCAACACCCACATTATATTTTACCCCCTTTCAATAACCTGGAGAATCCACCAACTTCCGTCCAACACACTCCTTCGGTTCATGGACACCTTTTCCTATCTCTCTCTCACTGTCGTACTATGCCCCCTCTCATACTTCCCCAACGCAACATATTCAACAACTCATTCTTCCAACAATTAATAAAGATTAATTTATTAAAAGAAAAGTGTAACGTATGTGAGACGTGTATGCGAAGAAAATGTGTGTTGTGTATTCTAATGCAAATGTAGAGGTCAGACCACAAAGTTCATGATCAGAGTCCACTCATCATGGCAAGGATTACACGACATCACAAGAATCAGCACAATGGACCTCACCAAATGTCGTGTCCTTCCCTCCAGACATGTCCTCCTCCAGGAGCTCTGATAACCATGAGATCTGATTCCCATTCAAATCTACAGTCCGGAACGATACTATTTTTGTTCCTAACAAAAAAAAACTGTTCCTAATAGTTTATAGAAAACTGAGACCTCACAATTCCTGCGCAGTGAAAAAAAATGGAACACTGTCCCATGAACATGACGTTTTTCCTTCTTGCGAAATGTTCTACAGTTTTCACTCTTAAAACAGTCATTGTATCTAGTCTAAAATAGATGTCTTTATTTTCTAGATATTGTCTTAATGTTATGATTTCCTTGATACTTGGAACAACCACTCTTCAATGTTTGGGTTTCATCTAATGTGAACATCAGTCCCTACTGATCTAGTAATAAGTGGACTGAACATCCATCACCACTGGTGTGTTCACGAATGGTATGAAATCAAAACTCATTACTATGTTGCGGTCCACAGGTATTGTGTAATCTTCTTAGTAATGTTATCAGTATTTATCCTGTAGGATACTTATACTATTCAGCTCCACCGAGCCAATGTTTATCAACTTCTTCTAGCATAGCCCATTGGAGAAAGTTGCTGGCCAATCTTCCTGCACCAACAATTATCTGGGATCTGATTTTTCAAAGGTTCTGTGTTCTTCATCCCAACCAGAGGGAACCTGTAAAATATATAACACAACTGGTGATAGCCTCCCCGTCACTGATCCTTATTAGATGATCATGGGCCATCGGCCTTGCTCAGAAAAATACATTGAACCTAACTCTGTCAGGGACAGATGAACTCAACCCATTGGTTTTCATCAGGCCAAGACAAGAAGAAAAAAACAACAAACAGAATGCGGAACCCCGCCCACCAGGGAGCACCCACTGGAATATCCCAATTATCCCCCATTACTCAATTCTCGACTAGTAAGAGCTTATCATCACTTCACTACTCTATTTTCAACTAACAGAGCTAATTATCACTTCACTTCTAGCTAGTTTCCACCATGCTACTGCCTAAATTAATTAGGCCTAATTACACTATGTAATGACCTAAACTCTAGTTATATCCAACACTAGATTATTCCACATTATTTACATCTAAACGATTTATTGTAAATACCTTATAAACACTCAGCCCTATCCCACATCGAATCTATTCTTGCCATAAAGGACACATGCTCCTCAACATTAGTTGATATCGAACATGCTAGATTCTTTGCGAATTAAAACAGCGCGAGTCAAAACACTTCCACCCAGGCCCACACTCTTGCGTAAAACTAACGATAACAAATTTGTCCTCATTCAGCCTAGGATTGTCCTAGTCACGTCATTCGATGTAACCCTCCCCCAGGTTGCCTCCCGGTCGGGACTATTTTCCCGTACATCAAAGGTCCCTCCCGCCCGGGATCTATAGACTTCATTTCTTCTGTCAACAGCAGATGTTTTTTAGGGGCAGACAATTCGTCAGAAATACTCTCTGTCCAACAGGCAATCCTCAATGTCGGCGGTGCCGTTTGATCTATCTGTCACTTGTTGTAAACAACTGCAGCTGTCCATACAGACAGTCTTTGGTAATTTCTATCATCTGATGTTAACGACAGTGGATTTCATCACACTCTAACACCGGCTTCAGCCGATCATGGGAATCATTGGCTGCCGGTGTGATCTTTACCACGTCACCCATAGAGTGTCGAGTCTGCTATAGAAATACTTTACCACGTCACTCATAGAGTGTCGAGTCCGCTATAGAAATATTTTACCACGTCATCCATAGAGTGTCGAGTCTGCTATAGAAATATTTTACCACGTCACCCATAGAGTGTCAAGTCTACTATAGAAATACTTTACCACGTCACCCATAGAGTATCAAGTCTGCTATAGAAATACTTTACCACGTCACCCATAGAATGTCGAGTATGCTATTGAAATACTGTAGCATGTCACCCATAGAGTGTCTAGTCTGCTATAGAAATACTTTACCACGTCACCCATAGAGTGTCGAGTCTGCTATATAAATACTTTACCACGTCACCCATAAAGTGTCGAGTCTGCTATAGAAATACTATACCACGTCACCCTTAGAGTGTCGAGTCTGCTATAGAAATACTTTACCACGTCACCCATAGAGTGTCGAGTCTGCTATAGAAATACTTTACCACGTCACCCATAGAGTGTCGAGTCTGCTATAGAAATACTTGACCACGTCATCCATAGAGTGTGTCGTGTCCTCCTTTAAAGTGTCGTCCCTGGAGTGAGGAGAGTCAACACCCATATTATAATATTTTTTCCCGTATCAATATCCTGGAGAATCCACCAGCTTCCGTCCAACACACTCCATCAGCCCGTGGACACCTTTTCCTATCACTCTCTCACTGTCGTACTATGCCCCTTCTCATACCTCCCCAACGCAACATACTCAACAACTCTTGCTTCTAAAAATTAATAAAGATTAATTTATTAAAAGAAAAGTGTAACGTATATGAGACGTGTATGCGAAGAAAATGTGTGTCGTGTATTTTAATGTAAATGTATAGGTCAGACCACAGAGTTCATGTTCACAGTTCACTCATCATGGCAAGGATCACACGACATCACAAGACTCATCACAATGGACCTCACCGAAGTCGTATCCTTCTCTCCAGACATGTCCTCCTCCAGGAGCTCTGATGACCATGAGATCTGAATCCCATGTAAATATAATCCGTGAAAAAATACTATTATTGTTCCTAACACAACTGTTCCTAATAGTTTATAGAAACTCAGGCTTCATAATTCCGGCGCAGTGAAACAAACATGGAACACTGTCCTATGAACATGACGTTTTCTTCTTGCGATAGGTTCTATAGTTTTCACTCTTACACAGTTATTGTATCTAGACTAAAATGGCTTGCTTTATTTACTAGATATTGTCTGACAGTTCTGATTTCCTTGATACGTGGAACAACTACACTTCAATGTTTGGTTTCATCTAATGTAACCATCAGTTCCTACTGATCTAGTTCCACGTGGGCTGAACATCCATCACTTCAGGTGTGTTAACGATTGGTATGCACTCATGTAGGATACTTATACCATTCAGCTCCACCGAGCAATGTTTATCAGCTTCTTCCGTTGCGAAAGTTGCTGGCCCATCTCTCTACATCATAATTTATCCGGGAACGGATTTTTCATTGGTTCCGGGTTCTTCATTCCAACCAGAGGGAACTTGTAAAATAGATCATACAACTGGTGATAGTCTCCCCGTCACCGATCTCTATTAGATGATCGTGGTCATTGGCCCTTGCTCAGTAAAATACAATGAACCTACTCTGTCAGGGACAGATGACTCAACCCATTGGTTATCATCAGGCCAAGACAAGGAAATTAAATCCACAAACAGAATGCGGGAACCCCGCCCACCAGGGACACCTACTGGAATATCCCAATTATCCCTCATTACTCAATTCTCAACTAGTAAAGCTTATCAACACTTCACTAATCTATTTTCAACTAACAGAGCCAAGTATCACTTCCCTACTCTAGCTAGTTTTCCACTAACAGTGCTAATCATCCCACTCTAGTTTTAACAAGACTACTGCCTATATTAATTAGGCCTAAATAGACTATATTGACTACCTTATGCAAAACCGCCTCATTCCGGGATGGCTGCTACACTTTGTCATAACGACACATGCTAGTTAATATTAAATTAATCTAACACTGTAGAGCTCTCCCACAAACACGTCCATCATAATCCACGGTTTTTGGTCAACACTGTTTCTCCCAATCATGGTTTATGGCAAAACCTAAAATTTGTCACGTGACGGTATTCATTATGTCCACACAGGTGTTATTTGGACATATCATCCATTGTCAAGAATCTATCCTCCCTGGCTTAGTCACTGTCAGAGTTGTCATCACTTGTTTTGACTCCCACAACAAACTAGCGAGTTACCGAATGGATACAACAACGGGTTTCCCCAACAAGCTGCCAATCTTCTGTCGAGGGGTGACAATCCCAGCCATCCTTCCGTTTTATGTCGGGAAATTCGAAATGACAGACGGACTGTTTTCTTCCGAGCTGAGTACTTCCGCTCTCAATCCAACCTGTTTATGAACTGTCAAAGCGATGTATGATTCAGCTCACTCACTTCCCCTACACATCTGCAGCTGTTAATTTTGCCCGACCTGTGATGGCTGACATCCGATTGCAACCAGGATCCGACGGGTTCCATCCGTATTCGAATGTTGACAAACTGTCAAAGCGATGCAGGGACCCGTCTCACTCACCACCGAGTGTTCCCAATCCGTCGACCAGATGTAAACACGTGCAGTTACATTTTCTGGATTTGTTGAAACAATGGCCTCGAACAGGCCACTAATTCAGAACGCCTTTTATTCTCATCACTGGTTAAATCACGTTGGTCTATTATGTGACAGAGTGTCGAGTCTGCTATAGAAATATTTGGCCACGTCACCCATAGAATGTCAAGTCTGCTATTGAAATACTGTAGCATGTCACCCATAGAGTGTCTAGTCTGCTATAGAAATACTTTACCACGTCACCCATAGAGTGTCGAGTCTGCTATAGAAATACTTTACCACGTCACCCATAGAGTGTTGAGGCTGCTATAGAAATACTTTACTACGTCACCCATAGAGTGTCGAGTCTGCTATAGAAATACTGTACCACGTCACCCATAGAGTGTCGAGTCTGCTATAGAAATACTTTACCACGTCACCCACAGAGTGTCGAGTCAGCTATAGAAATACTTTACCACGTGACACATAGAGTGTCGAGTCTGCTGTAGAAATACTTTATCATGTCACCCATAGAGTGTCGAGTCTGCTATAGAAATACTTGACCACGTCACCCATAGAGTGTCGAGTCAGCTATAGAAATACTTTACCACGTGACCCATAGAGTGTCGAGTCTGCTGTAGAAATACTTTACCACGTCATCCATAGAGTGTCTAGTCTGCTATAGAAACACTTTACCACGTCACCCATAGAGTGTCTAGTCTACTATATAAATACTTTACCACATCCCCCATAGAGTATCGAGTCTGCTATAGAAATACTTTACCATGTCACCCATAGAGTGTCGAGTCTGCTATAGAAATACTTTACCACGTCACCCATAGAGTGTCTAGTCTGCTATAGAAATACTTTACCACGTCACCCATAGAGTGTCGAGTCTGCTATAGAAATACTTTACCACGTCACCCATAGAGTGTCGAGTCTGCTATAGAAATACTTTACCACGTCACCCATAGAGTGTCTAGTCTGCATAAGAAATACTTTACCACGTCACCCATAGAGTGTCGAGTCTGCTATAGAAATACTTTACCACGTCACCCATAGAGTGTCTAGTCTGCTATAGAAATACTTTACCACGTCACCCATAGAGTGTCGAGTCTGCTATAGAAATACTTTACCACGTCACCCATAGAGTGTCTAGTCTGCTATAGAAATAATTTACCACGTCACCCATAGAGTGTCGAGTCTGCTATAGAAATACTTTACCACGTCACCCATAGAGTGTCTAGTCTGCTATAGAAATACTTTACCACGTCACCCATAGAGTGTCTAGTCTGCTATAGAAATACTTCACCACGTCACCCATAGAGTGTCGAGTCTGCTATAGAAATACCTGGCTAGCACCATATATCCAACAGGCCTTGAGGCGTGTAAAAGTTTTTTTTTACTTTATTGTGGACTAAATTTTGCATAAAATGTATAAGTAAACTTTAGCATACATTGCGAGTTCTTCAATCCAAAAATAATGGTCAATAAAAACAAACTGGCCAGAGATCAACACACTGGCTGTCTAGAATACAATACTTACTAGCGCTACTGCAAATACAAGCAAACCACGGTTTTCATTGCCTTCGGTTTTCGTAGATCTTTACGCGAAAAATGTGTTTCGGTTTTCGTCGGTTGCCTCGGATTTCGTCGACGTGTCAACGGGACCTCACTACTAATTTTGTGAACACAAAGGAACCCACGCCTTCTTCTGCTCATTTTGGCGATATTTTTCGTTGTGTGACCATCACTTGCTGTTAGCTCCATCATGGGACCGAAGAAAGTTTCCAGAGACAGCAGCCCTTCGAGAGAAAAAAAATGGCCAGGAACCCGATCGAGTTGAAGAAGGAAATAACAGAAATACGAGAGCGGCATTAAGAGTGCTGAAATTGGCCGCATGTACGAGAAGTCGCCATCCGCGATAAGTTCCATTGTGGCAAAATAAAGCAATAAAGGCAAAGGAGGCTAATGTAGCGAACGGCGTGAATGTGCTAACATAACAGAGACTGCAAACAAATGAAGAAGTCGTACATTTATTATAAATTTGGATAAATCAAAAACAGTTAGATGGCGGTTCTGATTCGGAGGCAATCGTATGTGAAAATTCCAGACTGTTGGATGCCGATCTTATTAAGAAAATGCCTGGAACGAGTACTAGTGTACTTAGTGATTTAAAGGCCAGCAGAGGATGGGAAAATTTCAAGAGGCGCACTGGCATACACAGTGTTACTAATAATACTAGGCACGGCGAAGATGAGAGGTCGGACAAGTCTGGGGCAGAAAAACAGTATTAAACACTATATTTATTCTCTATAAAATATGTTTTTGGTATATATTTTGGAGTGTCTAGAACAAATTAATTGGGTTTACATTAATTCATATGGAAATAATTACCTTGGTTTTCGCCGGTTTCGGATTTCACTGATTGTTTTCGGAAGAATTATCGACGAAAACCGAGGTTTGACTGTTCTGAGGTCCACATCATAAAGGGAATTCCCAGACGATCATAAAATTCTAGGAATCAGCTTTGGGAATTCCCTTTGTGATACGAACTTCCGAGGCTACAGTATAACAAGCAAGTCTTTTCCTCAGAGAACCAGGCCCTGCTGCACTACCAGCCCACCATTCTTGTTGTCTAATGTTCTTGGATTGAAGACCCCACAAGGTTTGCTAAAACTAACTAACATTTAGTTATTGAAAAACAGTGATATAATTATAATAGCTTCCGATTCGATTTTAACGTTTCGATTTCAGTCCGTGGACCTACACTATTCCAAAGTGTTTCAAGGTGTCCGTTCTCCATCGCTGCAGCTCGAAGATTTACTGTATTTTATGAGTATACTAGCTGACCCGGCCGGCTTCGCCCAGGCCCTGGCGGGGATCTATCTATCTATCTATCTATCTATCTATCTATCTATCTATCTGTCTGTCTGTCTGTCTG
>JACEFZ010003512.1:12500-40000 GCA_014155875.1 Cepaea nemoralis | reverse complement strand
ATACATACATACATACATACATACATACATACATACATACATACATACATACATACATACATACATACATACATACATACATACATACATACATACATACATACATACATACATACATACATACATACATACATACATACATACATACATACATACATACATACATACATACATACATACATACATACATACATACATACATACATACATACATACATACATACATACATACATACATACATACATACATACATACATACATACATACATACATACATACATACATACATACATACATACATACATACATACATACATACATACATACATACATACATACATACATACATACATACATACATACATACATACATACATACATACATACATACATACATACATACATACATACATACATACATACATACATACATACATACATACATACATACATACATACATACATACATACATTGTATTTTATAGATATAGATAACCGATGTCCATGTACAGTGAATCCATCAATTGGATGATCGAATTAGCATGCGTTGTATGTTGTACAACACCACATATATATGGAAAATACAGCTCTCCTTGTTTGTAGATATGTTGTTACCTTTTCTTTGTTACTTCGCTAAAGAAAGCTCTTAACCTGTATCATCCACCTGTATTACTGTGAACTAACCTGTATGAATTGTGTTGGAGCCTGTTGACAATGAAGTACCTAAAAAACACTGAGTCTGTTGACAATGGAATACCTAAAACACAATAGGACTGTTGACAATGGAATACTTAAAACACACTGATCCTGTTTGCAATGTATTTTTATTAAGCATTGCAATAATGAGAAAATTTACCAAAAAAAAAAAAAAACAGAAAATATCTAAACATAGTATCCTACCTAAAACGTGTTTTATAATGGAGAAATTAACTCATTATAAGAGACTAAAAGTTGTGGTTAAGTTAGATGCATACAGGACGTTTGCAGTCAACGCCAGCATTATTTGCTGTTGTTGATGTATTGGCAAGTTTACGTTCAGTAATTTACCATTGTTTTCTGAACGACTGGCACCCATACCATTTCGTTAAAAACCAGTGCTAGGCGATCTGCTGCCAAAACGCGCGCAGTTGTGTTTCGAACGCAAGTATGCGGGATCACAAACCGCGTCCGTAAAGCCTTTGCCATGGAGACCGGCAAAAGTTGTGTTAGACCGGAGAAATTAACTAATTCTCAGTGACAATCATTTGTGCTAGAGTGGAGAAATTAACTCATTCTTAGTGACACAAATTTGTGGTGGAGTGGAGAAATTAACTCATTCTTAGTGACACAAATTTGTGGTGGAGTGGAGAAAATAACTCATTCTTAGTGACACAAATTTGTTGTAGAGTGGTGACATTTCTCACTCCAACTGCTGTCACTTGTGATATATAAATTAGTTTAAGCTTCAGTAAACCCTGTTAAAACGTAACCATGATTTTTTGCCACAAGAAAAAGCAGCGGCTGCAGCAGGATATAAAAATATGAATTGCAAATAATTAGGTATATTTAGCTCCTGCGAAAAGAATAGACATACTAAACACAGACAAAATGTACATACCTTACAAAGAACTCCATCATACACAGGTGGAAACAAAGTGTGACTTATCCAAAATCAGAAACAATCAGTAAATATATAAAATGAAATAATAAAATAAAAACACAAAAAATAAGTACTATAGGACACAAAGGACGGCCGACATTTCAATTCTAATAATCTTTGTCAAGGACAGGACAACACAAATAGATGTTTAAAAAAAAAAAAAACGCCATTAGCCTCGCACGTACTATTTACAACATCACTCGCTTTTCTTGACATTTGAATTTCCTGAACAACTGTCTCCGGCTCAAAATTACACCCAAAGGTTTCCTGAGCAATATTCATCTCTCGTTAGGTAAACTTATTCCTTGTGAGACACGGCTCTTCAATCGCCTGGCACATGAGCAGTCCGTCAAGTACATGAAGCTGGCAGTGACTGTGCATCAACGACATATCTCTGAGCTTAAATACACCAAGCACAACCTGTAACGGACTCTGCATCTATTGACGTATAGCAACCATACTGCTTTTCATTTTATCACTTCTATTATACAACACTACAATAGACAGTTATACATATAGGTATACGCATACAAGAATGACAAAATTAGTCAACTACTCCCCCATGTCCCTTCCCCCACTTCGACACCCATCAGCCATACCAAAGTGGTGTGCATACCGCCTGACCTACCAGTGTCTCTCGAAGAACATGCTGTGTTAGGTCAAGATCTCAGTTTTGTCCCTCTACGCTCCCGTATGTACAGCCATGCTATCTTGGAACACATTTCTAACTTCCACAGGCGACTCCGCCTCAGTTATCACCATAGAGATAAGCCTGTCCATGGTCCCACCACACAACCCCCTAACATTTTTCAATCTTCAATTAAATCCCGTTCCACACGAACCCAACCTTCAAGAGTCTCCAACGCGCTTGACCTATACATAGCCAACACACTCCATGATATTAATCGACTTTCTTTTCCACGCCTGCAACGCTCCAATCTATCCCACCCAGAATGGCGTGTTTTATCCCAACTACAGCGCCGATAGGAGATAGTCATCAAACTTGTGGATAAAGGTGCGGTGCGGTGGTTGTTTGGCGTAAAGATCTATATGTCGAGGAAGTCATGCCCCAACTCAATAAACCTAATAATTATTCCCCCAGCGCCGAAGACCCCCACTCTCTCTCTCTCTCTCTCTCTCTCTCTCTCTCTCTCTCTCTCTCTCTCTCTCTCTCTCTCTCTCTCTCTCGCTTTCTCTCTCTCTCTCTCTCTCTCTCTCTCTCTCTCTCTCTCTCTCTCATAACCGGAAGATTCGTGACACCATCAAACAGTTCATACGTGAGAATGCCTTACCACTCAGTGCCTCTTCACTTCACATCCATGACTCTAACCTGGGCAAACCCACCCTCTACATGCTACAAAATACATAAACTCAAAAATCCTGGACGTCCGATAGTTTCCGCCTGCTCATGCCCGACTTAACTGATCTCAGCGTTTCTTGACAGGATTTTCCAACCTCTAGTTGCGAATCTCCCGTCATACATCAAAGACACTACTCATGTGTTACTTTCAGTCAATTCTCTCCAACTGACTCCTGGGAACACATACAGACTATTCTTAATGGATGTATGTTCTCTCTATACCTCCATTCCTCATGCTGATGGCCTCATGGCGCTACAATTCTTTCTGGATCAACGCACAGATCAAGCCATCCCTACTCGCACACTTGTGAGACTCCATGAATTGGTCCTCACCAATAATTACTTTGAGTTCAATGGCCACTACTTTGAACAAATCAGTGGTGTCGCCATGGGCACCAAAATGGGACCCAGCTACGCGTGTTTATTTATGGGACATTTGGAACACCAGATTGAACTCAGCTATTATGGTCTTCTCATTGAACTCAGCTATTATGGTCTTCTCCCTTCCTGATGACGGCATCGGTCTCACTGACGTGACAGAGGCGGAACTGAACCATTTCATCAATTATCTCGAGAATTTCCATCCGTCGATCAAATTTACCACATAAATTTCCACCACTTCTGTCAATTTCCTTGACACCACAGTTAAAATACATACATCCTACAGGCCTTACGACCTCCGTGCAAAATCTGCAGCATCTGCAAACGATGTTACATGAAATATATTGGTCAAATTGGCACACGCCTTGTCGACCGGTTTAGGGAAGACCTCAGAGATATTAATCAGGACGCTGACATACATGTCCCCAACCATTTTAATTCTTCTAACCATAATGGAGTCGACGATGTACATGTTACTGCATTGAAACCTTGCTTCTCCAACAGCTCCATTAGGCTCGAAATTGAAAGCCAATTAATAAACTCTCTGCGATGCTTCCAGCCAGCAGGTATTAATACTGTGGTGTATGCTACTGTATAACTATGTCATCTTCCCTCTATATATTCATATCTAAATGTTCACACGCCTCTATCTATTCATATCGAACTGTTTAAACTGTTTATAACTATGCTGTCCTCTCTCTATATATTCATACATAACTGTCTACACACCTCTATATATTCGTATTGGACTGTTCACATATCTTTGGCAACACATCCTGTCTGGCCCCCGGGCAGCCTAACTATACGTAAACTTTGTAGCCAAAAGAGCACTTTAACCACCATTTCTTCTCCCACATGGGAACAAAGTAGTTGTGCCTATTTTATTGTGTGTGTGGTTTTTTTCGTGTTCTTTATTTTATTATTTCATGTTATATATTTATTGACTGTTTCTGATTTTGGATAAGTCACACTTTGTTTTCACTTGTGTTTGGTGGAGTTCTTTGTAAGATATGTACATTGTGTCTGTGTTTAGTGTGTCTCTTATTTTCGCAGGAGTTAAATATACCTAATTGTTTGCAATTCATTTTGTTGCCAAAGTAACTTTACAATTAAATTGCTGAGATGTTTATTATCCACTTTCCTTGGACGAGACATGCTTATAATCTACTTTCCTAGGTCTAGAGAGCTACCCAAGTATTGCCCAGATGGCGTCTGCGAAACAGAGGAAAGCAACATTCATTTCCAACAAGCTGACATTCTTGAAAGATCAGGGAGACGATTTAATCAGCGCTGTTGGACAATATGTCAACAGGGTATGTGTTATCAATTTCTGAATTATTGCTATGTTTGTTATTTGTTTAAAGCAGTCACACTGCTCCAAATGTTTTGATCATCATTATCATCGTCACCATCACTATAATTATCATCATTATCATTATCATAATACTTATCAATTACCTATGAAGTAGTCGATCATGCTGCTGCCCATCTTGCCATCCCAGCCCTAATACATCAACCCGTGCGCTATGTTTCTATTCTATGATGGAAGCTGGCGACCTTGTGGTCCTGTGTTCGAATCCCCCTATATGTGTGGATGTCTGTGCAATATTGAACTAGACTCCCAGGTCAGCCCGGCCAATGATGGGTATCGGGACATGATCTGGGAAATAAATGCGGTCATCAGCCATCGTCTGCCTTTGGTCTATAAATATATGGGGCCTGGGATTTGTAGGCTAGAACATTCTCTTAGAGCACACATAACAGGAACATGTCTTGTAGACTAGAACATTCTTGTAGAGCACACATAACATCAATATGTCTTGTAGACTAGAACATTCTCTTGGGGCACACGTAACATCAATATATCTTGTAAGCTAGAACATTCTCTTAGAGCACACATAACATCAATATATCTTGTAGGCTAGAACATTCTCTTAGAGCACATTGTCAACATGTTGTATCACACACAGGCACTCTCGCTTCTTCATCCGCACCCAAAGAAACATCAGTTGTGCAGATGGTATATTCCTTATTTATTTCAGGCGAACCTGATATAGTTACAGAGTATACACAGGCGGTGGCTGCCTTAACAAATATACAAATGCCGCCTTATATACGATTATCACACACAGTCAATTGCTCAAACTCTACACTCGCTATCTTCAACTAGCGCTCTCGCAAACTAAGCATTTGCACTCGGAAATACACAAGCGTCCTTCTCTGAAAACTGTCTGGTCCCGTCTGACGTTTCCCAACCGGTTGGCTGGCCTTGTCGCCCTAGACCCCGTGCTGTCCGTAAAACCCCGTGCTGTCCGTCAAACCCCGTGCTGTCCTACCAGTCTCGTAGTACAGCAGTCCGTCCGTGCTAAGCTGGGTTGTACTAACGTCTAGTCCGTTCAGGGTGGTATCCCGTGAACTGGCGTCCCCTCCTATCCTCCGGTTTGGTCCTGCCGGTGTCCTGTTTATGACACGTCTGTGTCCCCCACCTAAGTTCTGTGTCCTGTTTATCTACTGTCCCGTAGATGTCCTGTCTTACGACCATTCTATGTCCTGACTTGTGTTCTGTCTCTACTCTATCTGCTATACTGTAGATGTCCTTATCTATGTCCTATATGTCATTATCTCTATTCTGTCCCTTGTCCTCTCTATGTCCTGTACTCACGTCCTCAACACTCTGACACACATATAACATCAATATGTCTTGTACACTAGAACATTCCCTTAGAGCACACATAAGATAAACGCACTGAGTACCTTGCCAACTCCTCAGACGCCATGTCAACCACTGACATCATTATTGCTTAGTTCTACTTACGTCACCATGTCACAACCGCCAACAGTTCAGGCTCTTCAATGTTCCAGCTGGGCTTCACCATGTTGAATATATAGACTACAAGAAGCAGTGGTGGCATTGTGGTTCATTGATTGATTCATCTCATCTCATCATGTTCCTCTTGTACCTTGCGGTGTCGAGGTGAAGTATAAACTTCGTGAGAGTGCCCGATTATGGGCTTCATATATCGATATTCCCATGGACTCTGCTATTCCCTCCGTCCAACGTTTACGTGGTCGGCCTCTTCCTCTGTTTCCATCTGGTCTGTACATCATTGCTTGCTGATTGATTGATTGATTGATTGATTGATTGATTTAGGAACCGACATCACAGCATTCGGGGCATTCCCATAAGCGCTCCGTCCCCATCCTCAGCAGCCAGCGAAGAGTTCCAACACTAATAGTTCAGGCATTGTGGTTAGCACGCCAGTACCTCTGACGTGGCTAGCAAGCGTGCTAACCACACAGTGTGCTGGTAATGTGGTTAGCACGCGTGCTAGCCACGTCAGAGGTACTGATTTAATCCCCATTGAGAAGATAAGTTTCTTTTTTTCCTACTAGAGTGGCTCAGGGGTCGACCCAGTCTCATAAAGTGATAAATGGAAAGTTTTCAGTTATCTGAAAAAGAAAGCGGCTATAAAGGGAATTGAATACCTAACATCATTGTCCCTTAACCTAGAATATGTGATGGCCTATTACTCCAACTCTTACCTGCCTTCAGGTGTATGGGATATATGATTCTAGCCTCATATTTGTAGAGACCTCATTCCACTCGATGGGATCACGTGGTCAATATTACGCCCGCTGCTCTGACATACTAGAACATTGGTGTTCATTTTAGGATGAGACGCCGAGAAGCCCATGTCTATTCAAATATTAAAACATCAACAAATCAGACTTCAAACGCATGACCATAGTGTCGACAAGCTGGCAATGTACCCACTGCGCTACCTGGACTGCCGTGAAAAGTTAGGCTTCCACATATTCTAGGTTATAATGTAATGAAGCAGGGAGTCATCTGTGAGCGCTGTGTTGTAATCTGCAGTTGAAATACTCAGTTCTGGGCTTGTCCACTCATGCTTCTAGCAGTTGCCCCTGTGAATGTGTGATCAGTTTATTGATGCATCTCTCCGTCTGGACATTGCTGTTATGGAGCTTGTTACACATTCACTGTTCAGTGGTGAACCTCTGAGAATGTGCTTTTGCAGATTACCGCAGCAGGAGAGTCATGGACACAAGAGAGGAAAGGGGACGATAACATGGAGTGCCAGGAGTTATGTCAGAGGATAGACGCTGCAATTCTGTTCCTTTGTGAAAAACTTGAAGAAATAGCAGGTGAGAATTAGTATGTCAGAACAAATAGGTAAGAAAAATATGGTAAAAACTAGCAGATAAGAACTAGCAAGTAAGAACTAACAATTATGAACTCGTAGGTAAAATCAATGTGTTTCAATGACAATTGTCACAGTCTTGTAGCGTTCATCTACACATGCCAATAACTAAAGCTAAAGGATATAAATGGTGTCTGTTTCAAAAATACATATGGAGTCTGTAAGTTTTTGCACACACATACTGCATACAATATGTGTGAGATTTATATTGTAAAGTATTTTCTATGGTTCAGAAACATACCGTGTCTGAATACATTTTGCGCAATCTGGAAAGTTGAAACAGGCATCGGCTTGAATCCCAGCGGAAGTCAAGCATTCGATCATGTGGGCATCGCGAGCAATGCAAGCTCAGATAGCCTGGCTGGCATTGTCACTGTATCATATGGTCAACCAATGAAAGAGCAGATAGGATGGCGTGCATCGTCACTAAATCAGAGGGCCAACCAATGCAAGAGCAGATAGCATACCTGGTACCGCCACTAAATGAACCAATGAAATAACATATAAGTTGATACAGTTAGTCTTTGTATTGTAAATGGTACAGTTAGTTGTATTGGAAATGGTACAATTAGTCGTTATATTGTAAATATTACAGTTAGTCGTTGTACTTTAAATCATACAGTTAGTCGTTGTATTGGAAATGGTAGATTTCTCACTGTACGTGGATTAATTTATTACGGGGGTGATTGAAGGTTGAATCCGGTATCTAGAGATAAGAAAGCTTGGTCATAACAGACATGTACAAGTGGGTACATTCTGGTATCTAGATGTATGGAAATTTGAGATATAAAAGGCATGTACATGTGGTTACATTCTGGTATCTAGATATATGGAAAGTTGCGATATAAAAGACATGTACAAGTGGGTACATTCTGGTATCTAGATATATGGAAAGTTGCGATATAAAAGACATGTACATGTGGTTACATTCTGATATCTAGATATATGGAAAGTTGCGATATAAAAGACATGTACATGTGGTTACATTCTGATATCTAGATATATGGAAAGTTGAGATATAAAAGACATGTACATGTGGTTACATTCTGATATCTAGATATATGGAAAGTTGAGATATAAAAGACATGTACATGTGGTTACATTCTGGTATCTAGATGTACGGAAATTTGAGATATAAAAGGCATGTACATGTGGTTACATTCTGGTATCTAGATATAGGAAAGTTGCGATATAAAAGACATGTACAAGTGGGTACATTCTGGTATCTAGATATATGGAAGTTGCGATATAAAAGACATGTACATGTGGTTACATTCTGATATCTAGATATATGGAAAGTTGCGATATAAAAGACATGTACATGTGGTTACATTCTGATATCTAGATATATGGAAAGTTGAGATATAAAAGACATGTACATGTGGTTACATTCTGATATCTAGATATATGGAAAGTTGAGATATAAAAGACATGTACATGTGGTTACATTCTGATATCTAGATATATGGAAAGTTGCGATATAAAAGACATGAACAAGTGGGTACATTCTGATATCTAGATGTATGGAAAGTTGAGATATAAAAGACATGTACAAGTGGGTACATTCTGGTATCTAGATATATGGAAAGTTGCGATATAAAAGACATGTACAAGTGGGTACATTCTGGTATCTAGATATATGGAAAGTTGCGATATAAAAGACATGTACAAGTGGGTACATTCTGGTATCTAGATATATGGAAAGTTGCGATATAAAAGACATGTACATGTGGTTACATTCTGATATCTAGATATATGGAAAGTTGCGATATAAAAGACATGTACATGTGGTTACATTCTGATATCTAGATATATGGAAAGTTGAGATATAAAAGACATGTACATGTGGTTACATTCTGATATCTAGATATATGGAAAGTTGAGATATAAAAGACATGTACATGTGGTTACATTCTGATATCTAGATATATGGAAAGTTGCGATATAAAAGACATGTACAAGTGGGTATATTCTGATATCTAGATGTATGGAAAGTTGAGATATAAAAGACATGTACAAGTGGGTACATTCTGATATCTAGATATATGGAAAGTTGAGATATAAAAGACATGTACAAGTGGGTACATTCTGATATCTAGATATATGGAAAGTTGCGATATAAAAGACATGTACATGTGGTTACATTCTGGTATCTAGATATATGGAAAGTTGCGATATAAAAGACATGTACATGTGGTTACATTCTGATATCTAGATATATGGAAAGTTGCGATATAAAAGACATGTACATGTGGTTACATTCTGGTATCTAGATATATGGAAAGTTGAGATATAAAAGACCATGTACATGTGGTTACATTCTGGTATCTAGATATATGGAAAGTTGAGATATAAAAGACATGTAATGTGGTTACATTCTGATATCTAGATATATGGAAAG
Source organism: Cepaea nemoralis (assembly GCA_014155875.1). Classification (NCBI taxonomy): domain Eukaryota; kingdom Metazoa; phylum Mollusca; class Gastropoda; order Stylommatophora; family Helicidae; genus Cepaea; species Cepaea nemoralis. The sequence goes on along the minus strand of JACEFZ010003512.1, from coordinate 29,995 downwards.
TTGCGATATAAAAGACATGTACAAGTGGGTCACTTCTGGTATCTAGATATATGGAAAGTTGCGATATAAAAGACATGTACATGTGGTTACATTCTGGTATCTAGATATATGGAAAGTTGCGATATAAAAGACATGTACAAGTGGGTACATTCTGGTATCTAGATATATGGAAAGTTGCGATATAAAAGACATGTACATGTGGTTACATTCTGGTATCTAGATATATGGAAAGTTGAGATATAAAAGACATGTACAAGTGTGTACATTCTGATATCTAGATATATGGAAAGTTGCGATAAAAAAGACATGTACATGTGGTTACATTCTGATATCTAGATATATGGAAAGTTGAGATATAAAAGACATGTACATGTGGTTACATTCTGATATCTAGATATACGGAAAGTTGAGATATAAAAGACATGTACATGTGGTTACATTCTGATATCTAGATATATGGAAAGTTGCGATATAAAAGACATGTACAAGTGGGTACATTCTGATATCTAGATGTATGGAAAGTTGAGATATAAAAGACATGTACAAGTGGGTACATTCTGATATCTAGATATATGGAAAGTTGAGATATAAAAGACATGTACAAGTGGGTACATTCTGATATCTAGATATATGGAAAGTTGCGATATAAAAGACATGTACATGTGGTTACATTCTGGTATCTAGATATATGGAAAGTTGCGATATAAAAGACATGTACATGTGGTTACATTCTGATATCTAGATATATGGAAAGTTGCGATATAAAAGACATGTACATGTGGTTACATTCTGGTATCTAGATATATGGAAAGTTGCGATATAAAAGACATGTACATGTGGTTACATTCTGGTATCTAGATATATGGAAAGTTGAGATATAAAAGACATGTACATGTGGTTACATTCTGATATCTAGATATATGGAAAGTTGCGATATAAAAGACATGTACATGTGGTTACATTCTGGTATCTAGATGTATGGAAAGTTGAGATATAAAAGGCATGTACATGTGGGTATATTCTGGTATCTAGATATATGGAAAGTTGCGATATAAAAGACATGTACATGTGGTTACATTCTGGTATCTAGATGTATGGAAAGTTGAGATATAAAAGGCATGTACATGTGGGTATATTCTGGTATCTAGATATATGGAAAGTTGCGATATAAAAGACATGTACATGTGGTTACATTCTGGTATCTAGATGTATGGAAAGTTGCGATATAAAAGACATGTACATGTGGTTACATTCTGGTATCTAGATGTATGGAAAGTGCGATATAAAAGACATGTACATGTGGTTACATTCTGGTATCTAGATGTATGGAAAGTTGAGATATAAAGGCATGTACATGTGGGTATATTCATGGTATCTAGATATATGGAAAGTTGCGATATAAAAGACATGTACATGTGGTTACATTCTGGTATCTAGATGTATGGAAAGTTGCGATATAAAAGACATGTACATGTGGTTACATTCTGGTATCTAGATGTATGGAAAGTTGCGATATAAAAGACATGTACATGTGGTTACATTCTGGTATCTAGATGTATGGAAAGTTGAGATATAAAAGGCATGTACATGTGGGTATATTCTGGTATCTAGATGTATGGAAAGGTGAGGCATAAAAGACATATACATGTGAATAAAATCCTCTATCTAGGATTCTAGGTAAAAAGGAAAGTTGATACAAAACCGACATGTACATGTCGGTACAATTCTGTAGATATAAGAAAAGATGAGACATAGGAGACACGTACATGTGGTACAATTATTATTTAGATATAAGAACAGATGAGACATTAGAGACACGTACATCTGGGTACAATCGACCAATCATTTGTCTTCTTTAAATGATAGTTAATATACTGGAATCTGTATTGCGGTCCGTTGTGTTTGTTGTTTGAACTATGCTGGTTTAATATACAATTCCGAGACCTATGGTTCTATCACAAAGGTTAGATACGAATTCTGATCATATTCCATATGTGTGGGTTCATGTAGACCTGGCTAATAAAGACATCTTTTTAGGGGTGCCTAGTTGGTCAAACGTCCATGTACACTTGTTACTGCAGGGAGGTGATATCGTCATCATGGGATGATCGGTTCAAATCCCTGTTGGTAACTATAGCTTTCAATGTTTGTGTTGTCTAGTACGGCCTTTAGTCTGTACTTTTGTCTTCTATTTATGTGAGCGCCAAGCAATGTATGTGTATTTATTTATGAACTGTTGTAATGGCCTCTAAGGGTTCCCCAATTGATATTGTAACCTAGATATACAGAATTTTGAGACATAAAAGACATGCACATGTGGGTACAATCCTGTATCTAGATATAAGACAAGTTGAGACACACAAGACATGCACATGTGTACACAGACTAAATCCTGGCGCTAGAAACAATGACAGTCAAGATATAACAGACACTTACATGTGCGTATAGACTGAGTCATTTATCCATTCGTATATTCTGAAGGGACTGGTAATCACTGATGTGCATGACCCATTTCTGTTAAAGGAAACTGGGCCCCATCCACTTCTAATATGTAAATAAACCAAGAATACGACCCTTGATCTTTTACAGACTCATTTTTGTTTACTTTTGTCTAGGAGTAAATGGTCCTCTTTTTCTGGGAAAAAAAAACCAATGAACCAATAGATCTGACTATGCCCCTTTTCACCTGCAATATAATAGCTCTCGAACCCCCATTCGATCTGTGAAAATATCTAAAAAAGATTTCCTCAGGGTGAACCAGGTGCAAGGAAACATGGGTTATGAACAGTTTAAAGATCCAGAGTCTTAATTTACTCTTTGGGTTATTGAATTCATTTTTGAGCTAGTTTGTTAGATAATTAATTATGTCACAAACAATGAATCACATTGATGACTTGTCACACAAATAAGACAGAGATGTCAACAGACAGGATGGACTGTAATGAAATTAGGAACTTCAATACATTGTATAAATTTATTGACTGGCCTGATTCTCTTTTGGCCTATTACTTGATCATGACACATTTAGGTACATCAGTCATGGTGATAGTTACACATGTGGCAATGCAAATCATGGTCAATAATCAGTCCATCAACAAACATAATAATCAAATTGATTACAATGTCCTATAGCAAAGCATCTTAATTTGAGTCTAAAGTTTTCTACTAAATTTTACACTCTATAAAAGGTGGGTGTGTGTTGTTATCAGTCCTCTGGGTGGAGTTTGGGTGTAAACAGAGGAAATGTCACCTATGAGTGGTTGGAGTGAGTGAAGCCTGGGTCCATCAACTGCTGGATCCCCTTCAGTACTGGCCAAAGCTACTCTGAAGGCTTCTCATTCTCTGGTCAGGGCCTGAGCTCTCTTCCATCTCATGTTTTGGGACATCTTCTTTCATCTGCCTCCCTCTTGTCTGGTTTGGATTTCCACCATGGACATCACTCAGTTCTTGAATCAAACTGCAGTCTTTGCACTCAGAAAGGACAGGTCTCACAAATAGCTGACCGTTCGTCAGGCTTCAGAAGTAAGAGTGCGCGGGTTTTGAGGAAAGAGACGCTCACTTGGGGTAAATTTAAATCACGTGATCTCTTACCACCACTCGTTTTGTTAGTTGCAGACGCGGTAGTTTTCTATTATTAGATGACATCCATCTATCTAAAGTGTCAACTTGTTAGATTCATAATGGTGCGTTCAAGTGTGTGAGTTCTCTGGTTCGTGGTGCGAAATTGTTGACGCACTGCAAATGATGGTTGGTAAATATGTCACAACATGTGTGGTGGAGTGGCTTAGATGACATGCCGTGGGTTACTGGTTGGTATAGACCTGGTTCAGTTCAAGGGGTGGATTATATGAATTATGTGCAAACAATAAGAAAACGATGGTATAACCCCCACTGATACTGGGGTAGTGGATCGCACGATGGTATAACCCCCACTGATACTGGGGTAGTGGAGTATTTGCAAACAATAAGAAAACGATGGTGTAACCAGCCCCCCCCCCCCCCCACTTTCCCCCAATGATACTGGGGTAGTGAATCGACGGCTAGGCTTCTCGTCCCGCGTGCACGTTGTGTGTGATAAACATCCCCCAGCTGTCGGACATCGAGACGAGTGGGTCCAATAGGCCGCTGCCCGGACTACATTTGGAAATGAGAAAACCTACCCACAAAGGAATATGCATATGACGTGTGATTCTGGTATACACATGTTTGGATTCTCGCCGACACTACGTGCGGGTTTCGAGCACTGTGTTTAGAGACCTCATGTTCAAGCGCTCACTAAACAAACAGCGAAAAAGGTCTACCAACTCGGCAAAATTAAAAATTCCCTTGAAAACACAAGGAAAATATTATATACTTCACACATACAGACACATTTTGACTACTGCTCTATAATCTGGGACGGTTGTTCCAATCCAAGCAACTAGCGACTTTACTCACTCCAGAAACGGGCCATGAGTTTAATTTATAGCAAACATTTAACTGACAATCCTAGCCTACATAAACGCTTTCAGTTACTACCACTCCGGAAACGCTTGCTTTTCAATAAGGCCAAACTAATTCACAAAATCCTACATCAGAATGCCCCAAATTACCTTTGGCCATTGTTTAAATATAATGCTAGACACAGTAAACGACTAAATATATTACACAAGCTTAACGTACTCTGCAACTCAACTGTGAAGCAATCTTCCACAAGAAATCAAAGACATCACCAATCCATATACATATAATCGCAAATTATTCGAACACTATCTCAGTACGGATTTCCTGCCCCCTTAATAATAATAATAATAATAATAATAATAATATTAATAATAATAAATATAATAATAATAATAATAATAATAATAATAATAATAATAATAATAATAATAATAATAAAACCCTATTATAACAGCCAGTCCCCTTTTGGTAAGCCAGTATATTCCACATAGCTAATAACAAGTGCCACACCAGTCATTACTATTACTGAGTCGTGTAGTATTGATTTTTCATTTTCCCCATGCCTTTATAATACATATCTTTTATATTGTTGATGTTTTCAGTTAGCCTTGAATGATGTGTGAATGGTATAATGTATGAAAGAGAGTGATAGAAGGGCAGAATGTTAGACGGGCCTGCGTGCCCAATTCTTAACCGTTTGAAAATAAAGTTTGGTTGTTTGTATGGGGGGGGGGGGGGGGGAAGAATGGAGCACTTATGGAATATCCGTCTGTGATATCTGGGGGAGGACTGGAGAACTTATGGAGATATCCGTGTTGGTGTATGGGGGAGAACTGGGGCACTTATGGTGATATTCGTGTCTTGTGTATGTGGGGGGGGGGGGGGGAGAGAGAGAGAGATAGAGGGTGGGGAAATTATGGAGATACCATGTGCAATTAATGACCCTTGATCCAAAACATAAACAGATTCTGTTTCTGTGATAGTTGATAGGGATTTATGTGTCTGCTTCCCATCTTTTCCAGATCTGACTCGAGTAAATAACAGCTGCAACTTCTACTCCAGCAACATTTGACAGACAGCCCAGCACCACTATTTCTACGCGACAAATCCTAAACAGACCCAAACAGAGTCTGTTCAACCTGCAGGTTGGTCTCGGACGTTGGATTTTGTATTGTGAACCAAGTAAACCTAAATTTATCTTTGATCCAAACCTACTGACCTCCCCGATAATGTAAAAAATAATTGATGACCGTCATGTAATCTTGTTCCCTTTAAAATAGTTATAAATTTTACCCCTTTTTCCATTTGATCAAGTAGTGGCACGACATAAACTTGGCCTATAACTGCGCATATACTGAGCGTAACTAAGAATGATTGCCTGGACGAGGCTAATGGAAGGAGAAACTTACATACAGCTTGATTATTTGGTTGTTTTGGGATTTGAAATGTAAATATTGAGCAAACCCCTACTGGGAAAGATGATCGTATTCCCGTATGAACCTAAAAGGGCCCATCACGTCAAGTGGAACACTATACTCGAGTTTTGCTTTGTTTTAGCTCGTCATATGCAACCCTGACGGATCCCGGAAACCCAAACCCCGGATCACTGGCGTGGGAAGCGGGGGTGTAAACCCCGCGGCACACGCGGAACGCCAAATTATCATAACAGAATATTACAAGTTACCCCTCGTAGGGTATGCTCAAGATTTCCCCAAACGCCGCGACTGACGTCCGTCAACGATGTGGGGCGAAAGATCAGGGGCTTCCCTGGCAAAGGCCACCAGGCCTCTAAAAGCGTGGGAAATCATGCTCGTCGGGTCCACTCGATTGACGGACGTCAGTCGCGGCGATTGGGTAATCTTGAGCATAGCCTACGATGGGTAACGTTGTAATATTCTGTTATGATAATTTGGCGTGTGCCGCGTGGTTTCACCCCGCGCTTCCCACGCCAGTGATCCGGGGCTTGTTTCCGGATCCGGTCAGGGATATGCACTACTGACGAGCTCAAACGAGAGCGAAACTCGAGTATAGTGCTTCCATATTGACGTGGATAGGCCTTAGGTTCATACCAGAATACGATCAGCGTTGCCAGTGGTGGGTTGTGCTCAATATTTAAATTACATACAGCTATAAAAAAGAAACATGCTGCGTTGTTTGGTAATAAATTAGCATAGAGGCATTGGAGACCACTCTGACGAGAGGAAAGATTAGTCAATCAATCATGTGCCATGCCGGAAAGCGTCGGAGGTCATGACTCGCCATTTCTCTCGATCACCAGAGTCGTGGATCAGCTCAGTGTTCCTGTCTCTACCATGCCATGTGGCCAAGCCATCCAGGTATTTTCCTCTCGGTCTTCCTCTTGGTCTGTTCCCTTCGATCTTGCCAGTTGTCACTAAGTTCTCCAATCCATTTCTTCTTATAACATGTCCAAAAAATGTTGACTGTCTACGTCTAATTTCTCTAATCAGTTTACGATGTTCATTTGTCTCCTGTAGTACTTGGTCATTGGTTTTTCTATCTGTCCATGGTATTCTTTGCATTTTCCTCAGAAACCACATTTCTACAGCCATCAGATGCTTTTCAGCTTGACTGCTCATTGTCCAAGTTTCACATCCATACAAAAGAACAGGCTCTATGTATCCCCTCAACACTCTTTTTCTCGTTTCAATTGACATCTTTTTATTGGTCAGAATGTTTTCATCTTGCTAAAGGCTACTTTTCGCCATGGCGATTCTTGTTCTAATCTCTTCAAGGCATCTCCCATCAGATGTTATGACTGTTCCAAGATAATTGTACCGATTCACTTGTTGAAGAATATATCCATTTACTTGTATATTACATTGTGGCACTTCTTTCTTCCTAGTGACGACCATAACCTGAGTCTTTTTACAATTTAATTCTAACCCCAGTTGCTCACTGTGTACAACAACCGCATCTACTAATTGTTGCAGGTCCTGCGCATTGTCTGCAATTAATACTGTATCATCTGCATATCTAATGTTATTGATGTTTCGTCCTCCAATGCTGATTCCATTTATATCCTCTACATTTCTGAAAATATTTTCACTGTATAGGGAAAAAAGATCTGGAGACATCACACATCCCTGCCTAACACCTCTCTTAATTGGCTGATACTGTCCCACTTTATTATCAATCCTTATTGCAGCTTGTTGTTTCCAATATATGTTTTTTATAAGTCTGGTGTCTTTCCCATCAATTTGTAGATCTGCAAGCATATCCACCATGTTGACATGTCTAACTCTATCAAAAGCCTTTGTATAGTCAATAAAGCAAAGATGTATATCCTTGTTTACTTCTATAGCACGTTCAATAACTGTTCGCAGCATATAGATTAGTAGCATAAGACAAATGATGCTGGGTGAGCCGAGACTGTGGCATGGAGGAGAAATTTGCCAAAAAGCCAGACCAGAGAGAGATGTGGAGATTCATTAACTGCTACGTCAGTTGGCAGGGCAGAAGATGATGATGGCGTCTCTAAAAAGAGTGTTGGTGATGGAGGGATGTGAGTGTTGTAGTTGTGGGTTTATATCAGCCACTGAAGGGACCATCAAAACACAGTGAATCCTTGTTTCCTCTTCCTGTCTATTGTGAAGTGCTTGCAGTGTGGCAGCATGGTCTGTAGTCACGTGATGTAAGTGTATGGTCAGGACTGCGTGTTGTGTTTCTAGTCTACAGATTGTATTCTGGTCCTGGTGGTGTGACATGTTTCGATAAGAGCACTTGTAGTTGTGTATGATGTCCAATGGTCTAGCCATTGCTGTTTGTTGTTGCTGTTGTTGATGATAGAATGCCAATAAAACATATGAAAATATTAATATGTCTATTTTAGTTATTACTGATAAATTGTTTGATTCTATGCACAGATGGAGCTCACACAAAAACGGTCTTAGACAGAATTGCTTTCATAGAAGAGACCATGTGCTCGTTCAGGATTAGAACAGAAACAGTTTCTGACCAACAAAGTAACATTGATCAACAACTAAAGGAAATATTATCCAAACTATCAGAGTTGGACAAGAAGCACAGCTCAAGGTTTAAACAAGTCAAACAACAAATCAGTAATATATGTGAAACACAAGATGCATTAGAGCAAGAGCAAAAGACAAGATTACAAAGTCTGGAGAAACAGATGCAGAAGATATCTACGACACAAGACAGACAGAAAGGAGAGATGGAATCTCAGGCAGAACTCGTAGAGAAACATGTTCATGTACCTAAACTACTGGAGTCTGTGAAAGAAAATGTCGATGCATTCGATGATAGAATTGACGGAATCATTGATGACTGTAGAAACAAACATGAGGATATAGACACTGTAGCACGTGACCTGACAGACAAGGTCATGGCTAACACACAGAGTGTCCAGCTCATATCTGAAGGTCAAGCTCAGATCACGATCTTGTTGAAAGAACTAGAGACCAGGTTGCAGACATTGGAGGCAGACGGCGGGAGAAATGTGAAGAGTGTCCAGAAACAAGCTGAGAAAGGAGAGGCAAATGTGAGTATGAATTCTTCAACAGAGAAATTGTGTACACGTATGACCGACCTTAACACTGGCCATGAAATTTCGTGGAAGGACGTGTTTGTTGTTGGCATGAAATTGAGTGTTTGTTGTGTCTATCGTCTTCTCCAAGTTTGTGTTCTATAAACTGGACATTCTGCCCCCTTGCTAGGATGAAGTTCATCGTTTTCTCCATGTCAGTTCCCCAAAATTTCCGCTCCAGCTAAGCGCGCTATTGGTACGTCTGGTAACGCAGATCTCTGAAACTTAGGCAGAACTGAACGATGTGTTCATTGGTCTCAGTTTCAGGTCTACAAGAACATTTGCCTCAGTTTTTAACTTTGAGACAAAGTAGAGTACTAAGTACTCTATGACGTTGAGACCGTGTAGATGACCAAGTACTCTCACACTTTTAGATGGTGTACTTGGCCATGTACTCTGTGTTTGAGATGGTATAGATGACCAATTACTCTACACTGAACTGCCATCAAGTGAACAATGTTGCTGCTTCTGCTATTCCATTTGTAAACTTGTTTCATTGACAATATATGTTCAGGACGTTTTCATTGATTCGTGTTGTATGTTTTTGAAAACAATTACTATTATAAATTACATTCCTAAAAAAAACGGATTTACAAGTAGTAGTAGTAGTAGTAGTAGTAGTATTAGTAGTAGTAGTAGTAGTAGTAGTAGTAGTAGTAGTAGTAGTAGTAGTAGTAGTAGTAGTAGTAGTAGTAGTAGTAACATCAGCAGTAGTAGTAGTAGTAGTAGTAGTAGTAGTAGTAGTAGCAGCAGCAGTAGTAATAGTAGTGGTAGTAGTTGTAGTAGTGGTAGTGGTAGTAGTAGTAGTAGTAGTAGTAGTAGTAGTAGTAGTAGTAGTAGTAGTAGTAGTAGTAGTAGTAGTAGTAGTAGTAGTAGTAGTAGTAGTAGTAATAGTGACTAAAAATCTGTGACTGTCTACGTCTTATTTCTCTAATCAGTTTACGTTTTCATTTGATTCTTTTAGGACATAGTCATTGGGTTTTTTTCTGTCTGTCCATGGTATTCATTGCATTCTCCCCAAAAACCACATTTCCACAGCAATCAGATGGTTTTCAGCTTGTCTGATTATTGTCCACGCTTCACATCCATACAAAAGCACATGTTCTATGTAGCAATTCAACACTATTTTTCTCGTTGCAAATGACATCTTTTTATTGGTCAGTATGTTTTTCATCTTGCAAAAGACTGCCTTCGCCATTGGGATTCTTGTTCTAAACTCTTCAAGGCATCTCCCGTCAGATGTTATGACTGTTCCGAGATAATTGTACCGATTCACTTGTTTAAGAATACCCCCATTTACTTGTATATCACATTGTGGTATTTCCTTCTTCTTAGTGACGACCATAATCTGTGCCTTATTAGAATTTATTTCTAAACCAAGTTGTTTACTGTATGCAAAATCGCATCTACTAAATGTTGCAGATCATGCTCATTGTCTGCAATCAATACTGTATCATCCGCATATCTAAGGTGGTAGTAGTAGTAGTAGCAGTAGTAGTAGTAGTAGTAGTAGTAGTAGTAGTAGTAGTAGTAGTAGTAGTAGTAGTAGTAGTAGTAGTAGTAGTAGTAGTAACAGTATCAGTATCAGGAGAGCAGTTGTAATGAGGAGAAAAATGTGGATGAGGAGAAAAATAAGTCGAAAAGAGGAAGAAGAAGAGGAGTAGATAGATGAGGAAGAAAATAAGAGGAGGATTAGGAGATGGAGGAAGAAGAGGAAGAAGAAGAAGAAGAAGAAGAACAACAACAACAACAACAATAGACAAAGTCAAAGACGACAATGTTGAATATTAAATGCAGCCAACTTTTCAATGTAGATTAATCGACTGGTATGATAACAGACTATAATGTCATTGATGTTCCATATAATCAAAGTGCTGTTGTCAATTGTACAGTTCCGGATCCTGTGTCAGATGTTAAACGATCGACTGAGACCACTAGAACAACTCAGAACATGTCTCAATGAACGGGCCAGTGAGCGAGATGATAATGTCACAAAGGTTCGTTTTCTTTTTAAACTTCCATCAGGCTGTAGAAATGACAAAAAATAATGGAAAACACAATGTGTATGATTACAAAAATACAATCATAAAACATAGAGCACATTTCAGAAAAGTGATTTAATCTGCAAACAATAACAAAAACCAAACAACACAAAACAAACATAGCAATAACACTAAAGTAACACATTAAAATAAACCATTAATTGTATATGATCAGTGGTATTTTTTAGAAGGGAAAGACACTAACAACATATGAGAACATTAATAGAAACAATGGTTGAAATGAACAGTATTCTATATTTGTGCTTTACTGACTACACTAAGATATCTGATAGTAGATTGACACTTTTGTGTGTGTGGAAATCTTGGAAATGTTTAACATAATGTAAATAACTTGCGTTATGCTGATGGCGTGATTTTGGTCGCTGCAAATGAAACGCTGTTTCAAGAGATGTCAGATATAAATGCAACAAAAAGTCACAACAAAGGATTTAGTTTGAACAACAGAAAAACAGAAGTCATAGTTATATCAAAGAGCAATTGTATACTGTAATGTAACAATAGAAAAAAAAGAAGTAATGGTTATAGCAAATAACACATGCACATCCAAATGTAACAACAGGAAAACAGAAGTAACAGTGTTAACAAAGAACAACTGTACAAGCAAATGTAACAACAGAAAAACAGAAGTAATGGTTATAACAAAGAACAATTGTACACCCAAACATGAGTTGATACGGAATTGAGTTGATAATGTAATGAGCACGGTCAGAGGCGGGTTCGTAGCCTGGGCTTGTCGCCTGCTAACATAAGGGACAGATTGGCCACCTATGTCTCCGTACATTCAGGCTTACACTAAAGTCAGGGACAGATTGGCCACCTATGTCACCGTACATTCAGGCTTACACTAAAGTCAGGGACAGATTGGTCACCTATGTCTCAGTACTTTCAGGCTTACACTAAAGTCAGGGACAGATTGGCCACCTATGTCTCCGTATATTCAGGCTTACACTAAAGTCAGGGACAGATTGGCCACCTATGTCACCGTACATTCAGGCTTACACTAAAGTTAGGGACAGATTGGCCACCTATGTCTCCATACATTCAGGCTTACACTAAAGTCAGGGACAGATTGGCCACCTATGTCTCAGTACTTTCAGGCTTACACTAAAGTCAGGGACAGATTGGCCACCTATGTCTCCGTATATTCAGGCTTACACTAAAGTCAGGGACAGATTGGCCACCTATGTCTCCGTAAATTCAGGCTTACACTAAATTCAGGGACAGATTCGCCACCTATGTCTCCGTGCATTCAGACTTACACTAAAGTCAGGGACAGATTGGCCACCGATGTCTCCGTACATTCAGACTTACAGAATGTGATGACCCTATCATATCACAGACACGTGGCAGGAAGTTGCTTCGGGGCACATACATATTTTTACAATTTATCTTTGTCAATCGGAGTAAGGAAATTTGTTTTTAAGAACTATCATTCAATCATGTGCTATGCCGGAAAGCGTGGGCGGTCATTACTCGCCATTTCACTCGATCACTAGAGTCGTGGATCAGCTCAGTGTTCCTGTCTCATCCATGCCATGTGGCCAAGCCATCCAGGTATTTTCCTCTCGGTCTTCCTATTGGTCTGTTCCCTTCGATCTTGCCAGTTGTCACAAAGTTCTCCTGTCCATTTCTTCTCATAACATGTCCAAAAAATGTTGACTGTCTACGTCTAATTTATCTAATCAATTTACGATTTTCATTTGTCTCCTGTAGTACTTGGTCATTGGTTTTTCTATCTGTCCATGGTATTCTTTGCATTTTCCTCAGAAACCACATTTCTGCAGCCATCAAATGTTTTTAAGTTTGACTGCACATTGTCCAAGTTTCACATCCATACAAATGAACAGGCTCTATGTATCCCCTCAACACTCTTTTTCTCGTTTCAGTTGACATCTTTTTATTGGTCAGAATGTTTATCATCTTGCCAAAGGTTATTTTCGTCATGACGATTCTTGTTCTAATCTCTTCAAGGCATCTCCCTTCAGATGTTGTGACTGTTCCGTGATAATTGTACCGATTCACTTGTTGAAGAATAGTTTAGTCTAGTCTAGTCGATGGATCAACATCACGACACACGGGTGTAACCCTTAAGTGCTCCGATCTCCTCCTAACTCAAACCTGAGTCTGGAGAAATTCCGCTCAGTTCACGAACTCCATAGCACCGGCGAGTATCCTGAAATACTTTTGGTAGATTTTTAAATCGACATTTTGCCCGGGCAGCGCCGTTAGGCTACTCTTTTTCGATTTCCAACTGCCAAGGGATTTTTTACGTGCGCAACAATACACACGGGCGTCCGATCTCACTACCCAGAGACCAGGGGAAATCTTATTACTAGAAGTCATCGTGAAATAAATCCCGGTCCTCACCAGGGCTTGAACCTGGGACCTCCAGCACCCGTGGCGGACACCATACCTTGAGACCACGCAGCCCCCCAATTGTTGAAGAATATTCCCATTTACTTGCACATTACATTGTGGTACTTCGTTATTCCTAGTGACGACCATAACCTGTGTCTTCTTACAATTTAATTCCAACCCCAGCTGCTCACTGTGGACAACAACCGCGTCTACTAATTGTTGCAGATCTTGTTCATTGTCTGCAATCAATACTGTATCATCTGCATATATAATGTTATTGATGTTTCGTCCTCCAATACTGATTCCATTTATATCTTCTACATTCACTATATAGGGAAAAAAGATCTGGAGACATTACACATCCCTGCCTAACACCTCTCTCAATAGCTTGATATTGTCCCACTTCATTATCAATCCTTATGGCAGCTTGTTGTTTCCAATATATGTTTTGTATAAGTCTAATGTCTTTCCCATCAATTTGTAGATCTGCAAGCATATCCACCATGTTGACATGTCTAACTCTATCAAAAGCCTTTGTGTAGTCAATAAAGCACAGATGTATGTCGTTGTTTACTTCTATAGCACGTTCAATAACTGTTCGCAGCATATACACAGCATTTACTGTACCCTTTCCTTCTACAAACCCACATTGTTCTTCCCCTATTTCATGTTATATTCTCTTCCTCACTCTTTGCATGATAACTCGTAGCAAAATCTTTGTGATGTGACTCATTATACTAATTGTTCTATGTTGATCACATTCCAAGGCTCCTGATTTCTTTGGGATTGCAATAAATACAGAGCTACATAATTCAGAAGGTATATCTCTCCAGTATCATATAATGTGTTCAGCAGTCTGGTGACTTGCTCTAGTTCAAATTCTTCTAAAGCTTTAATCATTTCTGTTGTGATGTTATCTGCACCGGGGGCCTTGCCAGCTTTCATATGCTTAAGAACATTTCAAACCTCCATCTTCAAAATTGGTGGTCCCTCATTATTAAATCTAAAATCATTCTGTTCCTCTCTGTTATCATCATAAAGGTGTTTCACATAATCTGTCCATACATGTAGGATCTGATCTTTTTCTATTATGATTTTGCCATATTTAGTTTTTAGACAGCCTGTTGATGTACTTGTTCTTTTATTAGTAAGTTCCTGAATTCGTGTGTGCACTAATTTGGTATTTTGGCTGTTGTATTGAACTATATTGAGCCAATAATACAGACAATTAGCAGAGAAGTGAGGGATGATGTGGAAGCTGCGGAGATGTGGTTTTATATTACAGTGATGACAACACAGTGAACGGATAGAAAGAAAAACGAAGATATCCTGAAAGAAGTGAACTCACAAAGAGAACTGGTCACTCGTATCAGAAGTAGACAGTCCACATTCTGTGGGCACGTCATGAGAAAGGGAAGCTGGAGTACGTCATCACAACCACAATGTTGCTGGAGTACGTCATCACAACCACAATGTTGCTGGAGTACGTCATCACAACGACAATGGTGCTGGCCCGATATTTTTATACAGCAATCGGAAGACGTGGTCAGTATAGTATAGTATAGTATAGTATAGTAAAGTATAGTATAGTATAGTATAGCCTAGCCTAGCATAGCATAGCATAGTATAGTATAGTATAGTATAGTATAGTATAGTATAGTATAGTATAGTATAGTATAGTATTTCTGTCACTTTTGCAGCTGTCCCAGTTAATCCAGGAGGTAGCAGTTATGTCCCCGAGATTACAACAATTAGGTAACTCTCACATCTTCTATACAGTTATCTTTGCCTTGTTGTCGTCGTTGTTAATGTTGCTGTTGCAGTTCATGTTTCTGGTCTGGAGCAGACATTGTCGATTACGACTCTCGACTAATCGTTGTTTTCAGATATTTTAATGGCCCTGGTGTTTTGTTGTTGTTTTGTTGCACAGATGTTTCGGGTTAAACACTTGTAAGAAGACAAACGGGAACATGCTGTAACAACCGGACAGATTAATGGACAACAGTGGTTCTCATCTGGTGGGGACCCCCCCCCTCCCGAGGGGGAATTTTAGGGTTTCAAGAGGGGGGGGGGGGGGGGAATTAAGACCACAGATTGGCAGACCCATCCCCCTTTCATGAATTATGTGTGAGAGTGTGGATGTGTATGAGGGTGTGTATATAAAGGCTTGCGAACGCGGTTCGTGAGCCGCTTACCAGGCGATCGAAATGCAACCGCGACCGATTTGTGCAGCAGACTGTGTCGCGTTGTGTTATAACGTGTTGGTATGAGAGCCTGTCGTTCAGAAAGCAATGGCAAACAACTGAACGTAAAATTTGCCTAGTACATCAACAGCAGCTGAAAAATGCTGGTGTTGACTGCTACGTCCTGTAAGGAATGTGCAACATTAAATATATATGTATGTATATATGTGTGTGTGTGGTGTGTATATATATATATATATATATATATATATATATATATATATATATATATATATATATATATATATATATATATATATATAATATATATATATATTCCAATTCCGATTCCATATCAAAAACAAAAATTCCAAATTCGACCTCGTCTAACCTTCTTCATCAGCTGTGGTTATTGTTGAGGTTCGTGGTTTTTGTGGTTTATTATCCCTAATTCTTGTCTTGTGAGTCATATCTCGGACTGGTTATGTATCGTTTGTGTCTATATATATATATATATATATATATATATATATATATATATATATAATATATATATATATATATTATATATATATATATATATATATATATATATATATATTGGCTTCGTGGCTTAGAGGTTATGACTTTTCTCCGTAATCTCGTATACTCTCGTCGGTAACGTGATGACGGTTCAAATCAGCAGTGGTTCGAATCGCATCGGTAACTTACGGGGTATGTGAGTCGGCCGCTCAGAAAGCAATGGCAAACTACTGAGCGTAATCTTGCCAAGAGATCAACATACAGCTGAAAGATGCTGGTGTTGACAGCTAAGTCCTGTAAAGGATATGCTAAAAAAACATATATATATATATATATTGGTGTCAGGTCTTAGTCAGATATGACTGAGCTACCGTATAACAGTAGACGGTACTACCTGCTTTCTGTTAGCGCCGAACGTTGGGCGGCGCTTACCAAACCCGACACCCCACATTGTGCCAACGGCTTCGGGCGGAAGAGCGCAATGGGGAGGGTACAAGCCTTATCCTGGTGCGAGGAAATGCAACCTAAAGACAAAATGTCATGACAGGGCAGACCAGGTCATAAGCCTTCGTTGGCGGCTGGTCTAGGATCGAAGCTCCGACAGGCGGACAGTTAGAGCATTGCTTTGCTGATCCGGCAGCTTCTGCAGCTTGTCTTGTTCCAGATGTAGAGGTGTTACCTTTCCTCTGGAGTGAACTAGGCAGGCCGAGAGAGGGATCATGCTGCATGGGTAACACATGATCTCTATATTTTAGCCCAGGCTTGTGCTATGGAGAGGCAATAACTCCATCCCTGGTCTTAACTGGTCTCGGAATCAAAGCGAGAGGCAACTGTTACGGGTTATAAGTCCCTGTCAATTGGCGTAGACATGGGGCGCCACGCTTAGCCTCTGACGGTGGGAGACACCTACAGGTGTCACTGATCAGCTACCGTCCGCCTCGTGCTGGGCAGCCCCCGGCCAATTGGGTGCTGATCCGCCACAGCCTGCCTGCTTCAATGGGTGCTTGGGGCTAGGACAAAATCTGAATCGCAGGCTGTAAAACCAATGCAACAGATACTAATAAAAAGAAAAATAGAAACCTCAAGCTACGGCTTGCAGCCTGGAACGTAAGAACCATGTGACCAGGATTTTCCACTGACTTGTCAAATATTGACGATGTGAGAAAAACGGCTGCTGGAGCCCTGCCAACTCTTGACCACCTGGACACACTTCCCACTATAACAGAAGTTAAGTGTGCTATAAATGAACTTGCGTCTGGCAAGGCTCCAGGTAAGGATGGGATTCCAATAGAGGTAATCAGGAGTGGGCAAGACACACTCACTTTACAGATCCACCAGCTAATAGAGCTATGCTGGCGAGAA
>JACEFZ010003512.1:0-10000 GCA_014155875.1 Cepaea nemoralis | reverse complement strand
CTGGTCTATACAAACATGTGTCTGGTCTATACAAACATGTGTCTGGTCTATAAAACATGTGTCTGGTCTATACAAACATGTGTCTGGTCTATACAAACATGTGTCTGGTCTATACAAACATGTGTCTGGTCTATACAAACATGTGTCTGGTCTATACAAACATGTGTCTGGTCTATACAAACATGTGTCTGGTCTATACAACCATGTGTCTGGTCTATACAACCATGTGTCTGGTCTATACAAACATGTGTCTGGTCTATACAACTATGTGTCTGGTCTATACAAACATGTGTCTGGTCTATACAAACATGTGTCTGGTCTATACAAACATGTGTCTGGTCTACACAAACATGTGTCTGGTCTATACAAACATGTGTCTGGTCTATACAACCATGTGTCTGGTTTACATAAACATGTGTCTGGTCTATACAACCATGTGTCTGGTCTATACAAACATGTGTCTGGTCTATACAATAGTGTGTCTGGTCTATACAAACATGTGTCTGGTCTATACAAACATGTGTCTGGTCTATACAAACATGTGTCTGGTCTATACAAACATGTGTCTGGTCTATACAAACATGTGTCTGGTCTACACAAACATGTGTCTGGTCTATACAAACATGTGTCTGGTCTATACAACCATGTGTCTGGTTTACATAAACATGTGTCTGGTCTATACAACCATGTGTCTGGTCTATACAAACATGTGTCTGGTCTATACAATAGTGTGTCTGGTCTATACAAACATGTGTCTGGTCTACATAAACATGTGTCTGGTCTATGCAAACATGTGTCCAGCAACGCTATGTATCTATCTTAAGGAGTGTGAAAGGGACCTTGTTTATATGGCATAGTAAAGTGAGCCAGTAAAGGACCTTGTTTATATGGCATAGTAAAGTGAGCCAGTAAAGGAGCCTTGTACACACCTATAGATGTAATTGCCAGGTGGTTGTAGACCCATATTGTTATAGGACAACCGACACTCGGGCAGTGATGTGGTTCTAGACCCATATTGTTATAGGACAATCGACACTCGGGCAGTGATGTGGTTCTAGACCCATATTTTATATCTAGATACTGATACATTCCATAATTTCAGTTTGTCTATCATCATCATCATGTGCTCTGTCAACTGGCGTAGACCTTCATGACTCTCCACAGATCTCTCTGTCCCTGGTATTCTGGGTCAACTCTGGCAATGATATTCCTCCATGAAACTATCTCGGTTCATCCAGCATCGTTTCTTTTGGTCTGCCTGCGCCTATTGTCCTTCTAATCTTCCCAGTTGTCATAATGTTCTCCAATGTCTCTCTTCTCATAACATGCCCAAAGAATGCTGTTGGCTTCTCTCTTATAGTTATATATAATGTTCTACTTTCATTAACCTCCTCCAAACAATTGGTGTTAGTTACTTTGACAGTCCAAGGTATTTGCAACATTTGTCTTAAGAACCTCATTTCAATTGCTTCTAAGCTCTTCCTAATTTGTTCATTCACGTTCCAACATTCACTGCCATACAGCAAAACAGGTTCTATAAAACATTTCAGCATTCTTTGTCTGACATTCAATGATAGTGATGTAATGTGCCTATATGGATCATACAGAAGGGAAATCCTAACAATGTTTCAAGATGCGAACATGGAAGGAAACAAGCTCATAAACAGCATCATGTCTGGGAAACTGAAATACTTTGATCATGTTAAACCTGACAGTGGTTTAGAGAGAACAGTCAGAGACTCATACTTCCTGGGAGAAGAGACAGTGGTTTAGAGAGAACAGTCAGAGACTCATACTTCCTGGGAGAAGAGACAGTGGTTTAGAGAGAACAGTCAGAGACTCATACTTCGTGGGAGAAGAGGCAGTGGTTTAGAGAGAACAGTCAGAGACTCATACTTCGTGGGAGAAGAGGCAGTGGTTTAGAGAGAACAGTCAGAGACTCATACTTCGTTGGAGAAGAGACAGTGGTTTAGAGATAACAGTCAGAGACTCATACTTCGTGGGAGAAGAGGCAGTAGTTTAGAAAGAGCAGTCAAAGACTCATACTTCGTGGGAGAAGAGACAGTGGTTTAGAGATAACAGTCAGAGACTCATACTTCCTGGGAGAAGATACAGTGGTTTAGAGAGAACAGTCAGAGTCTCATACTTCCTGGGATAATAGGCAGTGGTTTAGACAGAACAGTCAGAGACTCATACTTCCTGGGAGAAGAGACAGTGGTTTAGAGAGAACAGTCAGAGACTCATACTTCCGGGGAGAAGAGACAGTGGTTTAGAGAGAACAGTCAGAGACTCATACTTCCTGGGAGAAGAGACAGTGCTTTAGAGAGAACAGTCAGAGACTCATACTTCCTGGAAGAAGAGACAGTGGTTTAGAGAGAACAGTCAGAGACTCATACTTCGTGGGAGAAGAGACAGTGGTTTAGAGAGAACAGTCAGAGACTCATACTTCCTGGGAGAAGAGTCAGGGTTCAGTCAATACAACAGTGGACACAGGACATTATGAGGATGAAAATGTATGTGGCCAAAGAACTAATGATGGATGGGATGAAACCGGTATTCTGCAAAGGATATCTTAAATAATGGTGATGTAAAGACCTAATCAGCTCCACTAATTTATATTTTTGTGTGTGAAACAAGTGATCAGTTTTATGATTTCATGTTGTCCGTATGAAGAACTAAATTTCATTATGTCCTGTTGTCTTTTATGGATAACATATTGGTCCTATGGCTTTGTGTTGTTAATGTAAATAATGCGAATGGTTCTATGATTTCATGATGTGTTTTCCACGATTTCATGTTGTCTATGTGAAGAACTGCTCTCTTTTATTATTCCAAGTTTTAAATGTAAAGACCTAATCAATTTTAAATTATCACATTGTCTGTGAGAAGAACCGACCAATTTTATGATTAAATGATCAACTTTAAGATGTCATGTTGTCAATAAAATGAATTGGTCAATTTTATGATTCACTGTTGTCTAAGAGAAGAACTTATAAATTTATTTCTCCGTGTTGTCTGTGTGAAGAATATGATTAGATTCATGCGTTCTACAGAATGAGTGGTATCACGTTTCTGACCTTGCATCTGCAAGAGTACAACACGTTTCTCTGTTGTTTCGTCAGTAAACATCCTGTCTGCTGTGGTTTCCTCAGTCAACAACCTGTCTGCTGTAGTTTCCCCAGCAACATCATGTCTGCTGTAGTTTCCTCAGTCAACAACATGTCTGCTGTAGTTTCCTCAGTCAACATCCAGTATTCTGTAGTTTCCTCAGCCAACAACCTGTCTGCTGTAGTTTCCTCAGTCAACAACCTGTCTGCTATAGTTTCCTCAGTCAAATACCTGTCTGCTGTAGTTTACTCAGTCAACAACATGTCTGCTGTAGTTTCATCAGTCAACAACCTGTCTGCTGTAGTTTCCTCAGTCAAATACCTGTCTGCTGTAGTTTCCTCAGTAAACAACCTGTCTGCTGTAGTTTCCTCAGTCAAATACCTGTCTGCTGTAGTTTCCCCAGCAACATCAAGTCTGCTGTAGTTTCCTCAGTCAACATCCAGTATTCTGTAGTTTCCTCAGTCAACAACTGTCTGCTGTAGTTTCCTCAGTCAACAGCTGTCTGCTGTAGTTTCCTCAGCCAACAACCTGTCTGCTGTAGTTTCCTCAGCCAACAGCATGTCTGCTATAGTTTCCTCAGTCAACAACCTGTCTGCTGTAGTTTTCTCAGTAAACAACCTGTCTGCTGTAGTTTCCTCAGTCAACAACCTGTCTGCTGTAGTTTCCTCAGTCAAATACCTGTCTGCTGTAGTTTCCTCAGTAAACAACATGTCTGCTG
This sequence comes from Cepaea nemoralis, assembly GCA_014155875.1. Classification (NCBI taxonomy): domain Eukaryota; kingdom Metazoa; phylum Mollusca; class Gastropoda; order Stylommatophora; family Helicidae; genus Cepaea; species Cepaea nemoralis. The sequence goes on along the minus strand of JACEFZ010003512.1, from coordinate 6,174 downwards.
TAGTTTCCTCAGTCAAATACCTGTCTGCTGTAGTTTCCTCAGTCAACAGCTTGCCTACTATAGTTTCCTCAGTCAACAACCTGTCTGCTGTACATTCCCCAGCAACATCATGTCGGCTGTAGTTTCCCAGCAACATCATGTCGGCTGTAGGTTCCCAGCAACATCATGTCTGCTGTAGTTTCTCCAGCAACATCATGTCTGCTGTAGTTTCCCCAGTCAACAACGTGTCTGCTGTAGTTTCCTCAGTCGACAACCTGTCTGCTGTAGTTTCCTCAGTCAACAACCTGTCTGCTGTAGTTCCCTCAGTCAACAACCTGTCTTCTGTAGTTCCCTTAGTCAACAATTTGTCTGCTGTAGTTCCCTCAGTCAACAACCTGCCTGCTGTAGTTTCCTCAGTCAGCAACCTGTCTGCTGTAATTTCCTCAGTCAACAACCTGTCTGCTGTAGTTCCCTTAGTCAACAATATGTCTGCTGTAGTTCCCTCAGCCAACAACCTGCCTGCTGTAGTTCCCTCAGTCAACAACCTGTCTGCTGTAGTTCCCTCAGTCAACAACCTGTCTGCTGTAGTTTCCTCAGTCAACAGCCTGTCTGCTGTAGTTCCCTCAGTCAACAACCTGTCTGCTGTAGTTCCCTCAGCCAACCACCTTTGCCTGCTGTAAGTTACCCTCAGTCAACAACCTGCCTGCTGTAGTTTCCTCAGTCAACACTGTCTGCTGTAGTTTCCTCAGTCCAACAACCCTGTCTGCTGTAGTTTCCTCAGTCCAACTAAACCTGCTGCTGTAGTTTCCCTCAGTCATCAAACCTGCTCTGCTGTAGTTTCCGCAGTCAACACCTGTCCTTGCTGTAGTTTCCTCAGTCAACAACCTGCCTGCTGTAGCTTCCTCAGTCAACAACCTGCCTGCTGTAGTTTCCAAAGTCAACAACCTGCCTGCTGTAGTTTCCCCCGTCAACAACCTGTCTGCTGTAGTTTCCTCAGTCAACAACCTGTCTGCTGTAGTTTCCCCAGTCAACAACCTGTCTGCCGTAGTTTCCCCAGTCAACAACCTGTCTGCTGTAGTTTCCCCAGTTTACAACCTGTCTGCTGTAGTTTCCCCAGTCAACAACCTGTCTGCTGTAGTTTCCTCAGTCAACAACCTGTCTGCTGTAGGTTCCTCGTTCAGTAACCAGTCTGCTGTAGTTTCCACAGTCAACAGCTTGTCTACTGTAGTTTCCTCAGTCAACAACCTGTCTGCTGTACATTCCCCAGCAACATCATGTCGGCTGTAGTTTCCCAGCAACATCATGTCGGCTGTAGTTTCCCAGCAACATCATGTCTGCTGTAGTTTCCCCAGCAACATCATGTCTGCTGTAGTTTCCCCAGTCAACAACGTGTCTGCTGTAGTTTCCTCAGTCGACAACCTGTCTGCTGTAGTTTCCTCAGTCAACAACCTGTATGCTGTAGTTCCCTCAGTCAACAACCTGTCTGCTGTAGTTCCCTTAGTCAACAATCTGTCTGCTGTAAGTTCCATCAGTCAACAACCTGCCTGCTGTAGTTTCCTCAGTCAGCAACCTGTCTGCTGTAGTTTTCTCAGTCAACAACCTGTCTGCTGTAGTTCCCTTAGTCAACAATCTGTCTGCTGTAGTTCCCTCAGCCAACAACCTGCCTGCTGTAGTTCCCTCAGCCAACAACCTGTCTGCTGTAGTTTCCTCAGTCAACAACCTGTCTGCTGTAGTTTCCTCAGTCAACAACCTGTCTGCTGTAGTTTCCTCAGTCAACAACCTGTCTGCTGTAGTTTCCTCAGTCAACAACCTGTCTGTAGTTTCCTCAGTCAACAACCTGTCTGCTGTAGTTTCCTCAGTCAACAACCTGTCTGCTGTAGTTTCCTCAGTCATCAACCTGTCTGCTGTAGTTTCCCCAGTCAACAACCTGTCTGCTGTAGTTTCCTCAGTCAACAACCTGTCTGCTGTAGTTTCCTCAGTCAACAACCTGTCTGCTGTAGTTTCCTCGTTCAGTAACCAGTCTGCTGTAGTTTCCCCAGTCAACAACCTGTCTGCTGTAGTTTCCTCAGTCAACAACCTGTCTGCTGTAGTTTCCTCGTGCAGTAACCAGTCTGCTGTAGTTTCCTCAGTCAACAACCTGTCTGCTGTAGTTTCCTGAGTCAACAACCTGTCTGCTGTAGTTTCCTCAGTCAACAACCTGTCTGCTGTAGTTTCCTCAGTCAACAACATGTCTGCTGTAGTTTCCTCAGTCAACATGTCTGCTGTAGTTTCTTCAGTCAACAACCTGTCTGCTGGAGTTTCCTCAGTCAATAACCTGTCTGTGTTAGTTTCCTCAGTCAACATGTCTGCTGTAGTTTCCTCAGTCAACATGTCTGCTGTAGTTTCCTCAGTCAACATGTCTGCTGTAGTTTCCTCAGTCAACAACCTGTCTGCTGGAGTTTCCTCAGTCAATAACCTGTCTGCTGTAGTTTCCTCAGTCAACAACGAGTCTGCTGTAATTTCCTCAGTCAACAACCTGTCTGCTGTAGTTTCCTCATTCAGTAACCTGTCTGCTGTAGTTTCCTCAGTCAACAACCTGTCTGCTGTAGTTTTCTCAGTCAACAACCTGTCTGCTGTAGTTTCTTCAGTCAACAACCTGTCGGCTGTAGTTTGCTCAGTCAACAACCAGTCTGCTGTAGTTTCTTCAGTCAACAACCTGTCTGCTGTAGTTTCCTCATTCAGTAACCAGTCTGCTGTAGTTTCCTCAGTCAACAACCTGTCTGCTGTAGTTCCTCAGTCAACAACCTGTCTGCTGTAGTTTCCTCAGTCAACAACCTGTCTGCTGTAGTTTCCTCAGTCAACAACCTGTCTGCTGTAGTTTCCTCAGTCAAAAACCTGTCTGCTGTAGTTTCCTCAGTCAACAACCTGTCTGCTGTAGTTTCCTCAGTCAACAACCTGTCTGCGGTAGTGTTTACTACTTTTACCTCGGATTTAATCCTACATGAGTATTGTCCCTTTGCCAGTGACATCATTTTCTTTGCCCCATTCTCCACAGTCGGGAAGATTACCTCATCCCATCTCCATTTCTTCTTATCTATGGATTTTAGATATAGAAATATTCCATAATTTCATCTCCCTTTTCTTTATCTTTCAACTTTAGATTCAGATAGATTCTACTGTCCCGTTCCACTGTCTCTAACGTCAGAACGTAGACGGCGCTTCCACAAGCCTGGGAAGGACTTGGGATGTCGCGAAATAAGCAAACATTACAATAAACAACTTTGACTAAATTTAAGACTCATAGCAGGGAGGAGGTCTTCGTGTGAAGATGTCCTATTATTCTAAACATAATATTTACATTTAAATTGAATCGCAACGTCTCGTGTCCCACATGTTATACCAAGCAAGTTCGAGTACCGTCGTCGGGCCGTATGAAATGACGTCGCAAGCCGCATCCTGCCCGCGGGCCATAGTTTGGTGACCCCTTATCTAATGCATTGACATTTTGTTTCACAGACTCCAGTAGATTAGTTACATGGCCAAGTTTCTCTACGAGTTCTGCCTGAGATTCCATCTCTGCTTTCTGTCTGTCTTGTGCCGTAGATATCTTCTCCAGCTGTTTCTCCAAATTGTGTAATCGGGTGGTGTGCTATTGCTCTATTGCATCTTGTGTTTCACTGATATCACTGATTTGTTGTTTGACTTGTTTAAACCTTGAGCTGTGCTTCTTGTCGAACTCTGATAGTTTGGTTAGCAATTCATTCAGATTTTGATCAATGCCACTTTGTTGTTCAGCAACTTTTTCTGTTCTGATACTTAAGGAGAACATGACATTTTCTATGACAACTATTCTGACTAATACCGGGTTGAGCCGGTCATGGGAAGCATTGGTTACCGGCGTGATCTTTACCACATCACCCATAGAGTGTCGAGTCTGCTATAGAAATAATTGGCTACGTCACCTATAGAGTGTCGAGTCTGCTATAGAAACACTTTATCACATCACCCATAGAGTGTCTAGTCTGCTATAGAAATACTTTACCACATCACCCATAGAGTGTCTAGTCTGCTATAGAAATACTTTACCACATCACCCATAGAGTGTCGAGTCTGCTATAGAAATAATTGGCTACGTCACCTATAGAGTGTCGAGTCTGCTATAGAAACACTTTATCACCATCACCCATAGAGTGTCTAGTCTGCTATAGAAATACTTTACCACATCACCCATAGAGTGTCTAGTCTGCTATAGAAATACTTGACCACATCACCCATAGAGTGTCGAGTCTGCTATAGAAATACGTGACCACGTCACCCATAGAGTGTCGAGTCTGCTATAGAAATACTTGACCACGTCACCCATAGAGTGTCGAGTCTGCTATAGAAATACTTTACCACGTCACCCACAGAGTGTCGAGTCTGCTATAGAAATACTTGACCACGTCACCCATAGAGTGTCGAGTCTGCTATAGAAATACTTTACCACGTCACCCACAGAGTGTCGAGTCTGCTATAGAAATACTTGACCACGTCACCCATAGAGTGTCGAGTCTGCTATAGAAATACTTTACCACGTCACCCACAGAGTGTCGAGTCTGCTATAGAAATACTTGACCACGTCACCCATAGAGTGTCGAGTCTGCTATAGAAATACTTTACCACATCACCCATAGAGTGTCATGTCTGCTATAGAAATACTTTACCACATCACCCATAGAGTGTCGAGTCTGCTATAGAAATACTTTACCACGCCACCCATAGAGTGTCGAGTCTGCTATAGAAATACTTTACCACTCCACCCATAGTGTCGAGTCTGCTATAGAAATACTTTACCACGCCACCCATAGAGTGTCGAGTATGCTATAGAAATACTTTACCACGTCACCCATAGAGTGTCAAGTCTGCTATAGAAATATTTACTACGCCAACCATAGAGTGTCGAGTCTGCTATAGAAATACTTGACCACGCCACCCATAGAGTGTCAAGTCTGCTATAGAAATACTTTACTGCGTCACCCATAGAGTGTCGAGTCTGCTATAGAAATACTTTACCACGCCACCCATAGTGTCGAGTCTGCTATAGAAATACTTTACCACGCCACCCATATAGTGTCGAGTCTGCTATACAAATACGTGACTACATCACCCATAAAGTGTTGAGTCTGCTATAGAAATACTTTACTACGCCAACCATAGAGTGTCGAGTCTGCTATAGAAATACTTTACCACGTCACTCATAGAGTGTCGAGTATGCTATAGAAATACTTTACCACGCCACCCATATAGTGTCGAGTCTGCTATACAAATACGTGACTACATCACCCATAGAGTGTTGAGTCTGCTATAGAAATACTTTACCACACCACCCATAGAGTGTCGAGTCTGCTATAGAAATACTTTACTATGCCACCCATAGTATCGAGTCTGCTATAGAAATAATTTACCACGCTACCCATAGAGTGTCGAGTCTGCTATAGAAATACTTTACCACGTCACCCATAGAGTGTCAAGTCTGCTATCGAAATATTTACTACGCCAACCATAGAGTGTCGAGTCTGCTGTAGAAATACTTCACCACACCACCCATAGAGTGTCAAGTCTGCTATAGAAATACTTTACTACGTCACCCATAGAGTGTCGAGTCTGCTATAGGAATACTTTACCACGTCACCCATAGAGTGTCGAGTCTGCTATAGTGTAGCAGGGTCCTCAAACTAGAGAGGAGTTTCCTCTCACCAAAGTAGAAGACAAAGACTAACCCTTAAGAAAGTCTATCCACTGTAGGAAAAGAAGACTGTGTTGGCTCGTAGAATAGGAGTATGGGTTTTTGGCCCAGAAAATGTCAACTTTCCTAACAATGGCACAGGCACCATAAAGTAAAACTTGAAGCTGCACACTTTGGGAAAAGACAGCATGTTTAGTTATCTGGGCTACTATTGCCTGTAATAGAATTACACCCCCCCCCCCCCCCCCCCCCAGAGAATTATCATAACTCAAGAAATGAATTCTCACTCTAAATAATTACACATCAATCTTACATAAACTGTATGCTAATAAATATGTCTAAAAGCAATGAGTACAGTTACTACGAATACAGTATGTTTATTTGATGTTGTTCAAGCTGAAATAAAAGGAATTGGCACTTCTCTTTAAGTGTTGGATGTCCCTAACTTTTTCTGTATAATGCTAGGTATGACCTAGTTTAGGTCCAACTGA
>JACEFZ010003511.1:0-39290 GCA_014155875.1 Cepaea nemoralis | reverse complement strand
CTTTAATTGGGCCGTTAAACCCAAAAATTTCAAAAGCCTGTGCTGAGTTCACAGGTTTTTCTCTGATTGCTTTTACGATGATGAACTATCAAATAAGGCGGCATTGGCTTTCTTTGTCATTTGCCTACCTTTACAATCATGGCGATAATGTCCATGACGCCTTACAGAGAAAACATTTACGCAAATTTCTAAAAGGATTTACGCTCCTTATCTTGTCTGTTTACAATGTTCTGTAAATATGTAAGATATGCGGGGTTCTTGTCGCACATCTCACCTTGATGATGTGAAATTTTACAATAGTTACAATGGTTGTACTTCTCAGGTGTAGGCATATAAGGTTTTTGCCTACTATAGGGTTTGTCATAGTTAGCCGATGCTACAAAATTGGTTTCAGTAGCTTCACTGGCAAAACAATGTTTGTTGGCTGTGTAATAATCCGAACCACGCCTCTCAGTCTGCTCTACATTCGTGCATTCATTCTCTTGCAAAAATTTTGAAAATGCTGATGGAATGGATGAAATGACTTTATCTCTAATGATAAGGTCTTCTAACTTTTGATAGTTCTTATCAATTTTAGCTGCTGAAGTCCATTTGGAAAATATGTCTCGGACTAAGCAGAGGTAGTCAGAGAACGTTTGAGTCGGTTTGGGGCTCAACTTGCTAAATTGTTCTCTGTAACCTGCCTCATCTAACATAAAATGTGCCATAATCTTTGAGTTTAGATAATGGTAATCTTTTCTGAGGTCTTTGGGGATAGTCTCTATGACTTTCAGAGGCTCCCCTGATAAACTTCTCATATAAATTATATTCCATTCAGACAATGGGACCTGATAATGGTCCATTAACGTCTCAAAATTTTGGATGAAGGCTGCAATGCAGTCACCCGAGGTATAATTTCTTACGATACCTTGGTATTTCTTGTACTGGTTTTCTTTCTCCAGTCTCTCAGATTTCTTGGACTCCTTGTTTATGGCAGTCTCAGTATCAAGTTGTTTGATTTTTAACTGCACTTCCAACTCTTCCTGTTTACTTTGAGCTGCTATCTCTGCCTTTTTCAGTTCGATATCTAACTCCGCTTGTTTTGTCTTTGCAGACAGTTCTGCTTGTTTTGCTGCGGTTGCTGCCTCTGCTTGCTTTAAGGCTGTTTCTGCCTCTACTTGCTTTAAGGCTGTTTCTCTTTCCATATCTGCTTGCTTTGTTTTTGCAGATAGCTCTGCTTCTGCTTGCTTGGCAGCTCTTTCAGCTGCTCTTTCTTCACGCTCGTGGTATTCAGAGTATTTCTTCTCACTCCATTTCGTTAACTCATCACCTGTTAACTTTAACTTCAACCCCATATCGATGAAATCATTTAATGACGACATGATAGAAAATGCACATGAAATATCAGACACACAATTTGTTACAAGTTGTTAGTAACGTGAACAATTTACAATTGTGTTCTATTTGCAATATGTGCCTAAATTTGCATCCGAAAGTATATAGAAAGAAAAATATACTCAAGTGTCCTGGATGCGGTGAAGAACGGTTGAAATTCGGACTAGGAACTGTAGGGTCGCTACTTCAAAACACAAATGACCTCTACGGGCAAGGGTTTCAGATGGCACAGAAAACCTGCTTTGTTTTTGGAGGGAATAAATTAGCGTCTGTTTGCTGTGGTGTGTATGGTTGTCACTAAGTTTTGATTAGGTTTGTATGGCGTTGAGTGTAATTGTAGGTCGTAATGTTGTCCGTCAACAATTTTTTTCAAAAACCACAAGTTACTTCCTTTCCGAAACTTTCTGCTTTACACAACTCAATTTACAAAGACAATCTAACTATATCTCAACACTTTACAACATTGATGACACATCACTTACATCAAGATGACATTCAGTAAGGACATAGACATCAAGTTTACAAGATGGCGACAAGGTCACAATGGCGACAACTTCACAATGTCGACAAGGTCAAAACGGTGACAAGTTCCACAATTACAAATGTTTTACACGTTTACAAGATCAAACAATATGTATGTACTTTACGTTCACATTTAGTCTCCATGTTTAAACAATGTAATAATATATGTCAAAATGAGCCTTCACAATCACATTTAAATGTACTCTAAAGTTGAACAAAAATTTCTAAGTTCAGAAATCTAGGTTTAACTGTTAATTACTTAAACCACGTTCATTTTAAAGCCGGACGAATGCCACCACGTCACACATGTCAGGGTCTTAAACCTGGCTCAGTTAACCTAACACATGTGAGACAGTACAAATACAACGTGATTTGACTTGAGACTCAACGACACGAAGTTTCGATGGATTTATTTACAGATCACGATCTAGAGATGATCATCACAATACATAAGTTATAACATACACTTACAAGCAACCCACAGCTTACAATCAGTCTCACAAGATGTACAAGCACTCGACTTTCGGGCCACAGAACTACACAAGCCTTTCTCCCATCATACGTCCAGTCGAGTCCGAGTCCCAGAGCTGTCTGGCTATTTCTCGCAACGCGCCTGCCCACCTGAAGTGGCTTCACGAGGCCTGCGTGCGTCCTGCTTTGTCCTTGCCTGACCGCTGGCTGTCTCGTCAGCCGGCAACCTCGCAGGCAGGTAACTAATACTCGCCTGGCGGGCGTAACGATGTTACAGCATCCCCGCTAGGGACTATTCGCCTGGCGGGCGTAACGATGTCCCTGCATCTCTGCTGGCACTACATTAGACTCTGACATGGATTTCAGTATTTTGGCATCTCATGAGAAAAGAAAAGCTGGAACATGTCGTCATATTAGAAACATTGAAGTGAAAATGATTGCCAGCACAAGAGACAGAAGGCTGATGATAAGCATGGTCGCTAACTCCACACGCATATAATAAAAGAAGATTTGCAGCTCACCAGACAGAAGGCTGTGGACAGACACGATCACCATTGCCACACTATGGCCTATCAAAAGACTGACAGTACACGAGACAGAAGGCTGTTGACAGACATGATCACCAACGCCACACGCATTGACTTTAAGAAGATTGACATTATACGAGACATAAAGTTGTGGACAGACATGAACGCCAAGGTCAGACTATAAGAATCTGACTCTATAGTCAGTTAACAACAATACATGTCAAGCTGTTTACTTTACTTAACGTTACCATAAATACTTAATCACTTTACTTTACTTTACTTTACTTTACTTAACTTAACTTTACTCACTTTATCTTACTTTACCATTTTTTTAGTTGCATATACCTTACAGGACGTTGCAGTCAGCACCAGCATTTTTCAGGTTCTGTTGATGTTCTTGGCAAGATTACGCTCAGTAGTTTGCCATTGCTTTCTGAGCGACCGGCTCGTATACCCCATAAGTAACCAACGCAACGCGATCCGCCTACGAATCTTGCGCAGTTTTTTTCCTCACGTGGATATACGGGATTACGGAGAAAGTCGTTAATCCCTTCGCAGGAAGACCGTGAATAGCTTTCCCTTTCTTTATTATAATTACTTGAATCACTTTACTTTACTATAATTACGTGAATATTTTTATTTTACTTTACTATAATTAAGTGACTCACTTTACTTTATTTTACTATAATTACTTGAATCACCCTACTTTACTTTCATATGACTACTTGAGTCACTTTACTTTACTTTACTATACTTACTTTAATCACTTTACTTTTCTTTACTTTATTGTACCTTACTTTACTTTACTATGATTACTCTCATTACTTTAATTTAGTTACTTGACTTTACTTTATTTTACTTTACTTTACTATAATTACTTTAATCACTTTACTTTACTTTAATTCACGTTATTTTATGTTACTTTACTTAACTATAATTACTCTCATTTCTTTAATTTACTTACTTTACTTATTTTACTTTACTTTACTACAATCACTTTAATTTAGTTACTTTACTTACTTTATTATGCCTGACTTTACTCTAATTACTTTACTTATTTATTTGATTCTGCTTGCTTTAATTACTTTATTTACTTTACTTTATTGTATTTATTTTACCTACTTTCTCATACCTTACTTTAATTCGTTTTCTTCCCTTAACATAAATTCGTCTTATTTTACTGTAAACATTAGTGCTTCAATTTGAAATGATTTCTTCCTGTGTGTCTTCTTGTTTGTTACATTTAGTTTAGTTTACTAACTACTAAACTAAACTAAATGTAACAAACAAGATGACAAACAGGACATTGTCAATGTTTGTTACATTGAACTGATATTGCTATAAAAATGTAAAATAATTATGTGATGGCTACAAACTTGCCGTATAATACCTTTAAAGATTGCTTAGCCTTTAGTCAAATATTACCTCTACAGATGACTTAGCCTTGAGTCAAATATTACCTCTACAGACGACTTAGACTTCAATCACATTAACTTTACAGATGTCTTAGCCTTCAGTCCAATATTATCTTTACAGATGACTTAGCCTTCAGTCAGATATTACTTTTGCAGACGACTTAACCTTCAGTCAGATTAACATTACAGGTGACTTAGCCTTCAATCAAGTAACACAACCTTACGCCGGAGATCTGACGGATGCTTATGAAATTACATGTGTCACACCCAGCAGATTACAGGGAAACCAGGTGACTGTCATATTAGAAAGGAAATACCTGTTCACCTGGCTCAGAGTTCACATCCATGCCTCTGCCACAGGTAATCTATAGATCTTCTATTGTACACACCATCTGTTACTTATTATCCAATGTCTAAATCAATTCATGGGCGCTCTATGCCGTTAGCCTTCATGTCCTTCGTTACACCGTATTTATTGTGCTTTTCATTATCAGTTCAAGGAGAACTATCTAGAACAAGAATCGCCATGGCAAATGTAGTCATTTGCAAGATGGAAATCAAACTTTATAAAGTGATGTTAATTGCTAAGACAAACAAGAGTGTTGAAGTGCTACATAGAACATGCACGTATGTAGGAATGTGAGAAGTGGACAATAAGCAGACAAGATGAGAAACATATACTGGCAGTGGAAATGTGATTTCTGAGTAAAATGCAAAGAAAACCTTGGACAGACAGAAAAACCAACCAGCAAGTCCTACAATAAGCAAATTAAAACCGTAAACTGATTAGATTCTTCTTCTTCTTCTTTCGTTCGCTTGAAATATGTCTATAACTGCAATGTTGTCTCTTGTATGAATCTAGCAGTCAGTTCACTCAGAGGTCCATAGAGTTTATTTTCCACTGTTGTCTCTCTAGGCCAGAAGGTTGGCCTAGATATGTTGTAGTTTGGGCAGTCCTGGAGTATGTGCTCTGCTGTCTGCGACGCCAAACCACATGTGCACAAGGCTAAGTCACCAATCTTGAATTTTGCATGCATGTGGTGCGTTCTGAGGCGCAGAATAATGACCTTTTCTGGTCTGTCCATAACGTGGTAGTCTTCTTGAGTAGGGTTTGGTGGCCTTCTGACTGATTTGATCATTCTTTTCCTTTGGTGGTATGTAATGGGCACATTAGGTCGTTCTTCTTTTGCTCTTTCCTTTGCCAATTGATCAGCTCTGTCGTTTCCGGGCACTCCACAGTGGGATGGTATCCACTGTATGGTGACCTTATGCTGACTGCTAAGTTCAGAAAGTCCTTGAGAAAAACTAGAAATTTCCAAGACAGGAGCGCCTCTATTACTGATTTTGCATCTGTCAATATCAACACAGCTTGTATACCATGGCTGCTATTTTGTAATTTCTCTGTGGCTATCTTGATTGCCTCAATTTCTGCATCATAGTTATGGCAGTACTTTCCTGTTGAAACTCTGGCCGTGTCCCTAGTATTATTTGGGTATTCTATGTACACTCCCGTTCCTCCATTTCGAACAACATTAGATAAATTAGAAGTATACAAAAAATATTGTATTGGTACGTTATGAAAAGAAATAAACTGGAAATCTTCGTGACAACTGACAAGATTGAGTGGAAAAGAACAAGGGAAAGCAGAGAAGTAAATACCTGGATGGCTTGACCACATAGCACGGTCGAGAAAAAAGACACGCAGATTATCTGGTGATCGTTTGAGATGGCGAAACATGACCGCCCATGTTGATCAACATGACACCTGATGATGATGATGATGATGATGATAAGACCAGGTCCATATGTGGAGAGTCCACAAGCAGTGTTGACTGCTGCTACTATGTGGCTACCATATAGCTTATAGGACCTGCACTGTGCCCCATGTCTGCCCCATCTAAATACCAGTGCTATTTGTGGCAGACTGTTTAACAGATTCTGTACCAAACAAACAGTAGGTTTGGACCAAACAAAAATAAAAGAAGAAAAATGGGAAGTGGGGCTGTGTCACAGTTATGACTTACAAGTTGTTAATATGGTAGCAGACATGTATTATAACACAATGACAACATTTCGGCGATTTATAAGCCTATTTTATGTACGGGAAGCCGCTTAAGAAGATTAATCATCACATCAGTTAAGTTCAATTCAAACGTAGCATCTGTCCACAATATTTATGAATTCGGAATTGATGGCATTTGATTCGGCAATATAGAAACAACAGAAACGTGGAGGCAATTATTTCAGTCATGTGCTTCTTCATTGGATACTTTGTATGTTTTATACCACAGATTCTAGTAAACACGTCATTACTTCTAACGTATAATTAACTTTTATTCTAAAGTAATCTCTAACTCAGTGATTAAAGCTTTTGTGCATCGGCGGTGACGTCATTGTTTTGGTTGTATTTATGGATAACACACATCCGGAAGATCAGCTGTATCAAATCAAGATCTCCGACTGTGACAAAATGACCCAGTGCACATGCCTTCACACTGGGAATTTCCTATCGGCCGGCGCTAGGCGAGTGGTCTCCTGTCCAAGCTAATAATATCCTGGGGAACCCCGTCCTAAATTCGGTTTCGAGAAACGCCAAGAGGAATGATCGGTTGTGTTTACGAGATGATTCTCGTCACGTGAGATTCTCGTAAAAGGTGTGTCTCGGGAATCTGGTAGTCTCCGTGAGCAGTCGAAATTCGTGGGTCGAGTGGACTTCGAAACTCCACTGTGTGGCTTAGTTTAGTCAGTCGCCAACCTCCAGCCGACCTAGACGGTCGCAATTTCAAGCCTGTTGAAATGATGTCTCCAAGGCGTGCCAGCGCCCGACAGCCATACAGCTAATATTTGCCGTGTCTCTAGAAGAAGGTAAATGAAATAAGTAGTTAGAATTTGTTCTAAACGCACCGTGTTCCGATAAATAACGTTTACCGGCCATCGAAGATTTCTGCCTGATCTTATGAATAATTAATTAGCTTTATTGATCGGCTGAATCTAGGCCAGAAGCCCAAAGTTGAACTACAGGTGTTGTCCAGCTAGTACACTGTGCATGTGTAGATTATAGGTACTTATAAGTCCTTTAGGAATCATTGCATAGGAACATGAACATACTCTTGGTGTGTAGCTAATATTTAAATTTATTTGTCAAAGCTTTATAAATGCCAGGAAAGCGTCACTGCTATTTATGAGTGTACTGTTGGTAATCTATTCATTAAGTGCGTAACAGGTGAGTTGACCTACTTGTTTATTGATTGAATAGCTAGATATTATTGTGGTTGGTGCCTTAGCGATTTAGTGATGTGTTATAGGCGGTAGCCAGTTAGTAATGTGCTATAGGCTGTAGTGATCTAGCAATGTGATATATGTTGTACTGATCTAACAATGTGATATATATTTTACTTAACTAATGCTAGGTTATATATTTGCTTTAGTTAACTAGTACTGTGATCTATGCCGATTGATTGATTGATTGATTAATTTAGGAACCAACATCACAGCATTCGGGGCATTCCCATAAGCGCTCCGTCCCCATCCTCAGTTGCCGGCGAAGAGTTCCAAAACTAATAGTACCAGTTATCTATGTGATCTATGCTGCGGCTAGTTAATAATGTGATGTATGCCTTTGCTAGTTAGTGATTTGGCAAAGGTGTTTTGACAGCTAGTAGTGTGTGATATGCTTAGCTAGAGGAAGATGTGCTATTTCAAGGAACCAAGGTTTTGTGTGATTTCTATCTGGACGTGCAATGAAATGATTGCTGTGTTAAGGTAACAGTGATGTTACTCTTCCTAGATAAGAGTGGCTTCTAGTTACAATGATTATGGTAAGTTATTTATTCTGGTGGATTTGCGATGCTTTTACTGCTTGCTCAATCCGATTGACCGACCGGTAATGAGACGACGCGTCGTAACCGAGGGAGTTTGTGTGTGCACCGAACCGAGATTTGAACGAGGCGGTTAAAGTTGCGTTTGTACCGAACCGATATTCGAGCGAGACGCCTAATGAATGTTATACTCCTCTTTGTAAACCCGATACTGTTAGTCGGGGTCATATCTACTGGGGGAAGGGTGTTACAGAAGAGAGCTGTGCTACACTTACAGGGAGACAAGGGGGATTCATGGGATGAGTTGCCGGGTGCCATTCTAAATGGGATAGCGTGGCCTAACACGCCATGGAAGCCGTTAACTCTTTATCCAAACTGACCTGGGGGAAAAGACAACGGGGGTGGAATGCCACCAATATGGGATAGACCTGTGCAATCTTGACCTTCAAGATGAAGGGATCATCAAGAGAGGTTCTATCTGTGCCGGGACAGAGATCCCAGAACCAAAGCGTTGCTTTATTATTTAATTTATTAATACTGTTGAGTTATTAATGAATTATGATTTAATTAATTAATTAATGGGTTAAGTAATTAATTAATTGTTGAGTTATGATGTTGAGGAGGAATTGTCCGGCTGGACACCTCCCAAGTTAAATAAAACCCTTACACTGAATTAGGGAGTAGGTGTATTATAAGGTTGCAGATGGAGGATAGATGAAGAAAGGAGATAGCACCAGGGCGTAGACTCCAGTGACCAGGGTCAGACGGACTACACCGGTTCTTAGGGGACAGATGGTGTCCCAGACGAGATATTCGACTAGCTGCTTGCTCACTGATGCACCTTCATGCATAAACATCCTTGCTAAGAAAGATGATCGTATATATCATTTTGTTATGTGTATATATAAATATTTCTGATGTGTGTGATGATGTGTATGTGCATGTAAGTAGCAGTTGTAGCCGAATGCTCTCACCGACCTCCTTGTTTTTAGGATCTGTTTGATTGCTGAAGATTCTGAAAATACCGCTGTGAAATTTATATGGACCAGCTCGCTCCAGTGCAAATCATTATGATGAATTGTGTGTCTACTGGGAGTGGTTCCATGATCATGACATATACTAGAGTCAACGCATATGAGACACGGGAGTGATGATTGATTTCACGGTGTGTTCACCCAAGTACACTGTAAGTAGTCTGACGATTGAAGTTGAGTGATCCAGATGGGATCTGCAGCTGATGCGTCTATGATAGACTAATGCCTGGAAGGTTTTCAGGTACACTCCTATGAAGTACTTTGCTTAGAGACTGTGTATGCTGATTGATGATATTATTCCAAGGGAGTATGCTGAATTGACTTGTTGTTAATCTTCGACAACGATGGCAAGTATCAGAATGTTTCAGACCAAGCTAGGTCTTATCGATGTGGACAGGGTAGAGAGCTATCCAGCTTCCAGGTTATAACCCCAGTCGACACATCTTTACAACATTGAACTTGTCCTGATTGTTGCAACTCCAATGGTAGTCTTCATTGTTGAGGAACTATTGAACACTGATATGGTAGATAGCTACCACACTCCATGTTTAGGTTGTTGAGAACAGCCCCAGAGACCGTGCTAGTAATTGGAGCACCACGCTCCTATTGGATGCTGTTGATTACATTATTCCAGTGACTGTATTTCGCGGAAGAGCTACCACGCTCTAGTCTTGCTCTACAGTGTTAACGTCAGAGGGGACGACTTGAATCATAGGGTCGCCCTATTTCATCAGTAGTGAGAACTTTGGTGTGATTGATTACGTCACCGGGTGACGACATCAAATCAGTGTGTTGCAGTAGCAGTTGTTGTTTGTCCATCAAGAATGATGATGACCATTCATTTCATCCAGTGGGGTTGAAGGTATGGAGCCATGGGTTCTCAGATGGCTGATAAGGCCTATTTTGGCTCGAAATGTTCTTTGACAATGTGGGCAAAGGATGCTTGACGTTTCTGGAGGAGGATTTCCTGCAGTGGTTTTTCTGTCCTGCCTTTTCTTCACAGCTCTTGCAGTCCTGGTTGCCTCACATATGACCCTTGCGTAATGATGCACGCCACGAATTTCAGTCTCTGGCTGCATCCTCCCAGGTGTCATGATGAATTCCAAAATCAGCAGTAGCTGTTTTCATGTGTAAAGTCGTCTTTTATGGTGTTTAAACTAGGTGTTTCCATTTATCATATCAAAACTAGCAGTAAGACATCGGGCAAGAGCATGGCTGTCCCGATCTCTTACACCAGGTGAACTTGGGAGGCGCCGGCAGTGTCGACACGGAAGAGGTCTACAGTACAGGAAACTGGCCGGGTGAATTACCTGCGACGACTGGACTCACGCACGAACAGAGATCACACTCTACCTGATGAAAGATCGATCATCTTGAGTTCTTCTCACCTTTCTACTTCAGAGGTGTACATATTCTTCTGACAAGATAATTGGACATTTCTGCAGCTGGGCAGAGAAGGGCACTCACTTGTCCTGACAGTCGGATTGGGCTGTCAAAGGCTGAGGTAACAGAACTCCATGTGGATGTGGAAGGCAAGGGGAAACCACCACATTATCTTCCCAAGTCTTCATGACTAAACACACTTCAATGTCAGTAAAAGACTGACTATTTTAGGACATCCTCATCCGGTCGGGACAGTCAAGTGCCACGAGTGCCACCAAATAGTCAACTAAAGACTGAAGGCAGCACCTTAATTAAAACAAATAAGTTTAAAGTATTTACATGGAATGTTAGAACGTTAAGTGAGCTTGGAAAGTTACACAATGTTATAAGTGAAATTGAAAGCATGAAAATGAATATTCTGCGCGTAAGTGAGATGAGATGGAAGGGATCAGGCAAAATTATAAACAAAAAACACCCAATAATTTATTCTGGAGGAGATACACACGAAAAAGAAGTCGGGTTAATCTATATCTATAAAACACAATGTATGTATGTATGTGGGTAGGATGTATTTAATGCGTTCGATAACGGTCCATCCGATTGAGATGAAATTTTCTACACGTCTTCTTTTCATTCCCGTGCAACCAACTGTGATAGTTTTTTTTATTGTAGAATCAGCTATTTACTTACTAAAATTTAATAATTAAATTACATGACTTAACATAAATAATATATAAAGGAACATAACTTTTAGTATCATTGCTATATCTTAGGTTAAGTCCCCTGGCTATAGATAGATAGATAGATAGATAGATAGATAGATAGATAGACAGACAGACAGACAGACAGACAGACAGACAGACAGATAGATAGATAGATAGATAGATAGATAGATAGATAGATAGATAGATAGATAGATAGATCTGACCCAATAGATAGAGAGGGTGGGATAGACGGAGGGAGAGACGAGCGGGCAGGCAGACAGACAGACAGACAGACAGATAGACAGATAGATAGATAGATAGATAGATAGATAGGTAGATAGATAGATAGATAGATAGATAGATAGATAGATAGATAGATAGATAGATAGATAGATAGATAGGCAGACAGACAGATAGACAGATAGATAGATAGATAGGTAGATAGATAGATAGATAGATAGATAGATAGATAGATAGATAGATAGATAGATAGATAGATAGGCAGACAGACAGATAGACAGATAGATAGATAGATAGGTAGGTAGATAGATAGATAGATAGATAGATAGATAGATAGATAGATAGATAGATAGATAGATAGATAGATAGACAGATAGATAGATAGATAGATAGATAGATAGATAGATAGATAGATAGATAGATAGATAGGTAGATAGATAGATAGATAGATAGATAGATAGATAGATAGATAGATAGATAGATAGATAGATATATAGGCAGACAGACAGACAGCCGGGCCGTTTCGTCAGACAGACAGACAGTCTGGAACGGGAACTTATATGACTACTTATATGAATTAAGTGAGATGCTCCCCATCAGGAGCTGGGCGAAGCCGGGCCGGGTCAGACAGACAGACAGACAGACAGATAGATAGATAGATAGATAGATAGATAGATAGATAGATAGATAGATATATAGATAGATAGATAGATAGATAGATAGTCGGGAACCGGAGCTTATATGACTACTTATATGAATTAAATGAGATGCTTCCCACCAGGGACTGGGTGAAGCCGGGCCGGGTCAGACAGACAGATAGACAGACAGACAGATAGTCGGGAACGGGAGCTTATATGACTACTTATATGAATTAAATGAGATGCTCCCCACCAGGAGCTGGGCGAAGCCGGGCCGGGTCAGACAGACAGACAGACAGACAGATAGACAAGCAGACAGAAAGACAGACAGATAGATAGATCCCCGCCAGGGCCTGGGCGAAGCCGGGCCGGGTCAGCTAGTATTTGATAAACAGACAGCTAAATCAATTAATGGTTACTTGGGTATTTCAGACAGAGATATTATGGTCACGTTGAAAGGCAGGCCAATATATATAAATATTGTACAAGTATACGCACCAACAAAGGGCAGTAGTGATGAAAAAATACATTGTTACGATGAAGTAGACATGGCAATGTCTCAAATTAAATCACAAGATATAAAAAAATAATACTAGGTGATTTTAATGCAAAAGTAGGAAAAGGAATAATGGCTGATATAGTGGGAAATTATGGTTTAGGTACAAACAATTAACAAGGAGAACAACTTATAGAATGGGCACATATCAATGATATGATAAATGGAAACACATAGTTTAAACACCATAAAAGACGACTTTACACATGGAAAAGACCTGATAAAAGAAAACTCAACCAAATTGACTACATACTCATTAATAAAAGGTTTCGAAATGTGTTAATTGATGCAAAGACAATGCCGGTGCTGACTGTAATAGTGATCATGTACCACTATGTGGTATAATAAAACTAAGACTGAATAGAAGAAAGAAAAGTGGTTAGGAACATGAGACTTAATAAAGAGGTTTTGAAGGTAAATAAATCAAATCAAATCAACTTTATTTCAAAAGGGTCACAAATTAGGCACGCAGGCCCGTCTTACATTCGGCCCTTCCAATCACTCGTCTTTCGTTCATCAACAGCATTATACATTTATATAGGAAGAAAAATAAACATTGTGAAATGAATGTTGTAAACATAAGGCAAATTACCATGTTATGAGGCCCATCTCCCACCTACCCATACATCACCCCACCCACACACACACCCCCACCTACCCCCTACGCCTCACACACACACACAGGGACACATACATACCCCACCAACCGACCCATCCCCCACCCACACACACTGTCCTCACCTGTTCCCCCAACCAAAACACACTCGCCACCCACAAACATCCCCCACCAACCCACACCCACCCACATACACATGCTAACCCACACATCACACGCCCGCCCACATACACATCCTAACCCACACATCCTCTCCCCACCCACACCTCCAACCACCCATCCCCCAGCCACACATCCATCGACCACATATTCCCCACCCACGCACACACATCCCCCACCAAGCCACACATCGCACATCCACTCACACATCCCCAAACCATACACAAACATCCCCACCAACTGAAAAAGAAATTCAAGAACAATACAGAGTGATTGTGAAAAATGGGTATAATGCAATAGCTAAAATACAGAATACAAAAGAACAATTGGAAATGTTAAGGGATTCAATTCATCAAACGAGCAAAGAAATATTACCGGAGATAAACCAAAAGGCCAAGAAAAAAATGGATGACTGAAGAAATTTTAAAGTTGATAGCCAAAAGAAAATAGATTAAAAATGACAAGCATGCATATAATGAGATAAATAAAGAAATAATAAATAATTGATTGATTGATTGATTGATTAAGGAAACGACATCACAGCATTCAGGAATATTCCCATAAGCGCTCCGTCCCCATCCTCAGCAGCCAGCGAAGAGTTCCAACACTAATAGTTCCAGTAGCAATCTGATTATATGTCCGTCTCGCCTTTCCTCTGAGCGTCGATCGTCGGCCAGATCCCCTCGTCACACCTCGCTGCCTCATTCTTACCAGACTATGGTGATCCATTTGCTCCTCCGAGGTGTACACGTGCTCCCACAAGGCCGCATCCACGTTAATAAATAATTGTGTGAAAACAACAGAAGGTTGGTTAAATGAATAGTGCAAGAAAATTGAATTAAATTCTATTAAAGATACAAAAATATGTACAAACAAATCAGTGAGATTACAGGAAGAAAAATTAGAATAAATACAGGTTGTTTAAAATCAAAACCAGGAAATATATTATTGGAGGAAGATGCTATAATAAAGAGGTGGAATGAGTATATAAGAGACTTATATGATGGAGAAAGGGCGGAATTAACAGAAGAAAGTAACTTAGAAGGTCCACCTATTCTAAAAGAAGAATTTGATGACGCTATCAGGCATATGAAGAATAGGGCCCCGTTGTTTTACGCTGGTGCAGTTCCAATGCAGAATACGGATATTCCCGAGTCCCAGACTGTAACACTTGAGTCTAAAACGCCTTAAACCACCACGCTTACCTTGTCGTTTGCGTCCTGCCCAGCGCCCACATTGCCTTGTTAGGTTGACTGCCGGCCGCACGGAGAATACACGTTTTTCAGCCATGTTGAAAAAACCGAAAACCACAGAGCCACACACGCTGCGAAAAATTGACTCAAGGATTGTTTCGCTCAGTGCACGAGACTCCGTAGCATCGGCGCAGATCTTAAGTAGAAACTCCTGGTTTTACATCCTGGCACACAAATTGCACGCAAGAGATGAATAAATCCATCCCCTACGCGAAAAAGTTAACGATCACAATACAACATGGCTGTTCGTCGCCATCTTGAAACCGCATCCAGAAATCCTGGTTTACACGAATGACATTGAAGCGTTCCAGGTGACGAGACTGGGTGATCAGCTACTCCGAATAGCCGGCTTCAAATGGTTCTACAACAGACGACATCTGGGAATGGCGATTCTCGTTCGTGACAGCAAGGTGGCGTCACAGCTAGACAGGTCCAGTTTGGACAGTGACGATATACAAATACAGGCGGTAAGAGTTCAATACAGTCTACCATTCGTGCTTGTTAATGTTTATGCCCGCAACGCGAGTATGGACTCCTAGAAGTGGCAGTGCTTAAGTGACGTATTAGATCAAGAGAGAAATGTTATTTTCTGTGGCGATTTCAACGCTAAAGGCAGATCATGTGGAAACATTTCCTCCACCACACAGGGAGGGGGGGGGGGGGAGCTCCAGACTTTACTTGAAACCATTGACCTGGTTTGTATCAACAGTGGCCGTGTCACCAGGAAAGCATGCCGTCCAGGCGATGAGGACAGTGCTATTGATCTGGCGCTGGTTTCTCTTTCACTCACTACAGTGTGTAGATAGGGTGTCCTAGGTTACCACGGCAGCGACCACCACCCTTGCAGCATATTGGTAGAGAAAGGCAGAACCAGGCAGCACAAGCTAACGGTCAAGACTTTCCAGTATTACAGTATAGGGTAAGATGTGGTTAGTCAAATAAGACGTGACAAGCGCACAAAGCTTCAGGGCAGGAAAGAAAAAGCTCGGAGCAGCCACCTTGGTGGAATTTCGAGGTGGAAAAGGCTTGGGTGGATAAGCGTAGTGCTGTAAGGAGATGGCAAAATGTCAAGAAGAACAGAGCTGGCCATCCTAGTCCCTGCATGCACTTAGAAATAGAGATGCACACAAAAGTAAGCTATTTTATTTTTAAATGGTCAAGGTGGTTAAAAGTGAAAAATGGGCAGAGGTGTGTCAAAGAGTAAGCAAAGACAAGTCACTGAAATTGTTCTGGCGACTACATAAAAGCATGAGTGGGGTAGTCAAGAATAAGAGCATTTTTGACTTCCAAGGTGCTGACCTCATCTGGCAGAGGACTGACGAGGACAAGGGCAAAGCCCTCTTTGAACGCTATCTAGAGCAGAGCAACCAGACAAACATGGGAGGCCGAAATCTGGCCAAAGAGGTCACCTCAGACAGATGCAAGGCCCAGAACATTTCGGATGAAGACACAATGACAGTGAAAGAAATCAAGGCTGTGCTTCGACGATCAAAAAACAGCGCTCCAGGGCCTGATGGCATAAGATACGACGACATCAACGATAATGAACTAGAGAAACTAGCAGACATGTACAACAACAGTATAGGGAGTGCTAGCATCAATGAGGAGTGGTTACACAGCTATCTTATTCCCTTACCGAAGCCTGGCAAAGACCACACAAAAATTCAGGGATATCGAGTTATAACCATGCAGAATACAATAGGCAATCTGCTGGAGAATTTAATTGCCAGGAAAATATCAAGCCTGGTTGGGTACCGTCAAAAAAGAGAAACCTGGACGAATGCAGCAGTTTTTGCCCATGATGTCTATGAAGGTTTCCACTCAGACATTGAATCCTTTGCTGCAGCGATTGATCTTGAGGATGCGTACAACAGAGTACCATTGGATTTTTTAATGCTTCAGCTTCTTGAACTCAAAATAAATCCATTCCTCCTTAGTTGGATCGCTGCAGCCCTCTTCCAACGGAAAGTAGTTTTTAGATGTGGCAGTTGGACTTCGGAACCAACAACAATATATCCTGGCCTACCACAGGGTTCACCATTATCTCCGGTACTGTTCAACGCCTACACAGTGAGAATCACCAGTGAGCAGATCACTGGACCTGGTTGGACATTGTCATATGTCGACGATGTTTTAGTGTATCGTCAGGGTAAGGATAGAGATCAGGTTGCTGTGGAACTACAAACCGAACTCAAAAGCATAAGTACTTGGTGTGATGAAGCTGGGGCAATGGTCAACCCAACAAAGGCAACATTGACTTGGGTCTCGTTGAATAATCATATTTTCAACACTCCAACACCAACTGTAAAGAACGCAGACAATGAATTACCTGGGGATACATTTTGATCGAAGCCTTGCTTATCATGAGCAAACAGACCAGGTGATAACAAAGGACGATCGGGATTTGGCTGCGATGCGGGTGATGGCGGCAGCAATTTGTGAGCAGCGCCACCTTTGTATTCTGTACGAGGGGCTGGTCATGTCTGTTTTTGAGTACGCGATGGCAATCCTGACTCTCAGCCGTAAGCAGATAGAAAGAATCGAAAGGATACAGAATGAAGCTATGCGCATTATTCTTGGATGTACAAGAGATACAGCATGCAGGGCGATGCGCTACCTTCTTGATTTTCCAACCATTGAAGACGGAATTCAAGTTTGCAGAGCACACGCCTACCTCAGAATTAACGCAAACACACAGCATCCACTGCATAGTGAATTATGAAGGTGAAGGACAGCAGGTTAAAAAGAGGACGGTCGTGGATGGGTCAAGCCGAATACATTCTTCAACAGGTATGTTCACTTGAGGACATAGAACCTGGCGAGGACTGGGTACAAGTGCCAACAGATTTCTGTATGTCCTTTTCAGTTTGCATCCAAATAGATAGAAAATGCAGTAAAGAAAATCCGGCTGCTGTGGAGGCTGAAGTACAAGCGTTGATTTTCGAGAATTCGCTAAACGGTGATGCTGTTATTTACACAGATGGGTCAGTCGTCCGCCATGTGAGAAGCTCATGGTCCTTTACGGATCAGGCCGGAGGGAGAATTGGGAAGGAGGACTCTGGTGCTTTTGCTGAGACCACAAATAGCCTGACTATGGAAGTCATGGCAGTAAGTAAAGCAATAACATGGCTCGAGGCCTTTTCACTAGGGCATGTTTCCTTAGCGACTCAATTAGCATGCTCAAGAGGATAGCGATGGGGTGGGTCCGAAGAGAATGGTTGCTCTCCCTGGAGCGGTCTCGACTGGCAAAGATTAGTTTCATCTTCGTGCCATGTGTAACATGACCCCCGGGACTTGGACAGGTATGTTACTAATAGTTAATATCCCCAGCCTTTGGTCCGATCACCCCAATAGGACTATCAGTCTGCAGGGTCCCACACAAGCCGGGACAGCTGACCTTCCCTCCCCACCTATGGATTCCTACCCACAGGCGTCTCGGACAAGACAACAGTCACACTAGTACTCAAAGCCATCGTCAACAAAGCAAAATTTAATTTCTTAATACGTCAATCTAAACTAAGAGAGGGTGGCTGAAAAGCCTGGATAGAAGACAATATATACACCCCGCTGAATGAGAGCAGCGAGAAGATCTACAGGTGATTAGTCATCATCATAGAGCATGTGAATTCTGTTCGTGCCGTCGTCCAGTCGTGTCTAACCACTCACCGGAGGAATCTCTGATGCAAAGGAACTCCAAGTCGTAGACCTCTCCAGAGTTCTCTCCCTCTCTTACTGTGAGTAAGATCTCGGACAGGTCAGGCGTATGTCTGATACCTGACTGGCACTTCAACGATGTTCTCTGGTCATTCCTTGATGACGGAACCACTCGCAACAGATTTCGTACTACTGATGACTTATGGGCGACCCTATGGTTCTAGGTGTCGCCATCTGATTATAGGTACTGCTGCACAATACTAGATAAGATAAGAGCCTTGATGCTCTTCGGCATCTCAAAGTCAGTTGGATGAAATTTTCTGCAACATAAGACTGGAGCGTTGGCTCCATTCACTAACACTGTCACTGTGTGATAGCTCCAGCGTAGGAATGTAATGAATCAGCACATTAGCAATGTCACAGTTCATTAACACCCACCTTCGGAGTCTAATGACTCAGCACATTAGCAAAGTCACAGTTCTACACCCCCACTTAAGGAGGCTAAGGACTCAGCAGATTAGCAATGTCACAGTTCTACAACAGCTCCTAGGAAGGTGGTAGCTCCCTACCATAACATGTATGTTCCTCAAATATTCATGAAAATAGCCGACTACTGTTGTGGTTCGCTGACCCAGTTCAAGGTTTCTAAGATTATCACAAATATAGATCCACAAAGAAATTAAATGAACCACTATACATTGGACATCACTAAGACCCTGCCACGAAGTGAATGCTGTAAAGGCTACTGATGCGTCTAGGGTTTACCATAATATGAATAATACTTGAATACCTTTTAGTTCTCCGTGCAGACCAAAAACAGCCACTGGAATAAAACTCCACAAAGTCTTTCCTCTCGGACATTGACTTTAATCTGTCGACTCAATTACTCAATCGCTCCACAGAAACTTCCAAACACATACACTGGATTAACACAAAGAGCGGCATAACGGACTGTTAGCCATGCTCTATACGACATGCCTCGTCCGAGCTGGACGGCAGGCCATATCTCACTGCTCTCTAAGTGACGTTTTTCGTGACGCTTTCGCGCCTGCACCCAAAACGTCTTGCACATTTTCCCAATCTTCTTTAGCTCATGTTGTGCAAATTGTGTCTCCTAATTCATAGCTTGGTTTAGGTCTATGGCATTCACCCCCTCCAACTTTTCAAAATGTTGAAAACATTTTGTCACTTTATTCTGTGATGAAGAGTGGTGTCGTCTGTCTTACCAAGATTCCATATTTATCTAATATTTATTCTTATATATATATATAATATAATATAGTGCCTAACCAATAATACAACAATATAATTCATTAAACTAGCAATGTTACAATAGCACCAGCTCTCCTTTTGTAAATAATGATCCATTAACCAATCATACTTCCGTAAATATTCTTTTCTTCTCCTTTAAGGATAAAACTAATACTCTTCATACTCTAACATGATAAATCTTCTTCTTCAATCGACTGTTGTAATGTGGTATCATTGCCCAATGCTCATACCTGTATGTAGAGAAGCTAACTCATCATGCTTTCATCTACCCATCAGTGCTTGTAAAATGCCAATATAACCATATAAGCTAGTATCCATAAATCATCCTTAACTTTCTGACGATCATATGTCGGTATGATATCGACTGCCTTCGCCATAGCTCAAAGAGAGTTTCCCCAAACCTCTTAGATTAATGACGCTGGTTAGTCCATAGTACACCTCTATATTCACATATCCTGGTACAATTCTAGTGTACTGTTACATCCGATCAGGGGAGTTGCTTCTATCCCAGCACACCTCACTGCACCCTCACACCACGTGTGTTTTCCTCTGTACCTTTATTGTAACAACAATTGACAAACCTTTGCGTATGATCAAGCAGTAAATCAAAACTAATTTGTAAGACCACATGCATAGTCTAAAACCAATATGTAAGGATCTGTATACTAACATTTAGCACAAATACAACAGATTAAATGACCATCACCAACGAAGACACAAATTAACACCATTCACCCAGCTTCCTATCATTGCACTCATGAATCACGTGCTGGATTCACGTGAGAATAACATGACATTCTTTTATTTGTGATGATGATGATGTAAATTAACCTATTATTTAGCTCGCCTCAGGTGCACTAGACTGGTATGTCTTTAAATTTCATTAATATTTTAGTATCTAGATTTCATTCTGATAACACCGTGTTTCGACCATATCCCTGTATGTTTTCATTCAATTTAACAACGTCTTGTATTTCTAATTTGTCATTGTTAAATTAATTGTTATCCATCGTTGACACAGAAGTTTGTCCTCTAGTATTCGATATTCCAATACCGACAACTGATGTAATGACTGGGTAATTGGGCATCCATATAACGGAGGTCTCAAGCGTTGTATCACAGATTCGGGCGACTGATTGGCCCTGCTCGAAAAGTTATCGCCTATCCTGAACACGATCGGAATTTCTTCTAGACTCGATATAAAGGAGCACGGTTGACCTAATGGACGTGGATGAGTAATCATCCGCGGGTTTGGCGATTCAATGGTTTTGGGCAAAACGTTAAAATATGCATGGACATTCCTCGGATTTGAAAATGTAGCCAAAGAAATATGTATCGTCTTTTGACAGTGTATTGAACCAGATTTGTAACTTGATAACGTGTGATTGCGTATCCTGGTCATGATTTCAGCTTCATAATTGAATGTAGACTGTTTCGTGTATGTAATTCATATTGTATTCATTGAAGTACGTATTTTAAGATATAATTATTTGGTTTCTTGAAAATCATTGTAATACTGTACTTTTCGATAAATTATGTTCTCAAAATTTGTCATGTTCCGACTAATCGAATGTCCAAGTGTTTACTCCTCAATGTTCACATATCAATTTGACTTCATCCAAACAATCGTTTCCAGGAATTCAATGATTACTGCAATTTTCAAAGTTCAGTGAATTTCGACTGTTTCACTGTAAATTTATAGTCTTGTGTTGATGTACTTCAAGAAATTTCTTTCGAAAGTTCCTGGAGAACTGCGTATAAATGTAATTCCTCTGACAACTGTTTGTCTTTTTATTTTCCTGACGTATTCTTGTGTGTAACAACAGACATATTGGCACTTTCATTCAAGTATTTGAGACACATAGTCTCTACAATTCAGCCTATGCTTTGTGCTATAGAGAGGTTATTATACCCCCTCCCTTCTTTTTGGAAGCACTATGTAACAAACTATCATCTGTCAAGATCGCAAGGTGCCAGTATGCAGTAGTATAGTCAGAACTAATTTGTCACCCAAAACCAATGTCAAAACAATCGGGAACTTGCCCATGTGTGCCCCGTCTCATTCAGACTTCGAAGAATATGGATAATACTTGAATACCTTTTTGTTCTCCGTGCAGACCAAAAACAGCCACTGGAATAAAACTCCACAAAGACTTTCCTCTCGGACATTGACTTTAATCTGTCGACTCAATTACTCAATCGCTCCACAGAAACTTCCGAACACACACACTGGATTAACACAAAGAGCGGCATAACGGACTGTTAGCCATGCTCTATACGACATGCCTCGTCCGAGCTGGGTTTTATGTTTTCAGCTGTTATGTTTAATGTATAAGCATTAGAATACATATCTAGATTTGTGTCTGTACATTCATTTGATTTTGTAAATGCGAGAGGTCCCGGGTTCAAATCCCGGACGAGCCCCCATTGCCACGAAGTGAATGCTGTAAAGGCTACTGATGCGTCTAGGGTTTACCATAATATGAATAATACTTGAATACCTTTTAGTTCTCCGTGCAGACCAAAAATAGCCACTGGAATAAAACTCCACAAAGTCTTTCCTCTCGGACATTGACTTTAATCTGTCGACTCAATTACTCAATCGCTCCACAGAAACTTCCGAACACACGCACTGGATTAACACAAAGAGCGGCATAACGGACTGTTAGCCATGCTCTATACGACATGCCTCGTCCGAGCTGGACGGCAGGCCATATCTCACTGCTCTCTAAGTGACGTTTTTCGTGACGCTTTCGCGCCTGCACCCAAAACGTCTTGCACATTTTCCCAATCTTCTTTAGCTCATGTTGTGCAAATTGTGTCTCCTAATTCATAGCTTGGTTTAGGTCTATGGCAGACCCAGCCGGGACTGAAACATATTTAAACTGGTCATAGTAGTTCACTTCCTTCAACTCAACTTGAAGCAATGTCATCTCGACCTCACATATTAATAAAGGGATACCTACGAGTCTTCATAGAAATCTATCAGTAACCTTACCGGGGTGAATCAGGAGACGCATTAGTCCTAGACCCAATCTGGATCTGTTGACCAAATCTTCGTCGGATTATTAGTGGTTGTCTTAGCTTAGACTCACCGTGACTTTCTAAAACTCAGGTTTCTCATATGTGTTGACTCTCACAGATTCATGTGACCGCTCCGAGTATTGCCCCAAAACATCACATTGACTGGCACTGGAACGAGCTGGTCCAATTGAGTTCATGGTATAACTCTAGAATCTCCATCGTATAAACAGATCCTGAAACAAGAAGGTCGGTGAGAATACTCGGCTACAACTGCGACTAACATGCACATCAACAATATCACATGCATCAGTACATAATATCATAACACAATGATTTAATAGATTACCAACATACTAGATCCTCTCCTAACAAAGAGGTACATGCTTGAGAGTGCCTTAGTGAGCAAGTAGATAGTCAAGTAACTCTTCTGAGCAACATCTGGCTAGACAGCACCAGAGTAGTCTGACTCTGCCATAGGATCCTACTTCCTGGTGTTATTCCATTCCTCCATTTCTCCTCCAACAACAACCATAGAATACACCTACTTATCTTTAATATTTAGACCACGTCATCCTGTTTAGAATGGCATCCAGCACCTCATCCCCTAAATCTTCATTCCTCCCATAAGTGTGGATTAAATCCCTCATATGTAACTCCGTCCCCCTGGTAGATGTGTCCCCCACTAGCAGAGTTGGGTTTACAGATGAGAGGAGACGTAGAGTCATTCATCAACGTTCCACTCGTATTACGGATCGGTAAAAACGCAACGGCTTCGTTTACAACGCGCCGCATCACTCTCGGTCGGGCATGCAAAATAAACACGATCGGGCATGCAAAATCAACGCGGTAGGGCATGCAAAATACACTTGGCCGGGCATGCAAAAGCAACAAGTAGTGACATCACAATTCCACAGGTAATTCAAGACTACCACAATCAGGTAACTACAAAGCATTCCTTCATAGAGGTGTAACAGCACTGTCGCCCTCACATAGTAACTACTTGACTACTACGTCCTGATGGAAATAACACAACACCTTGGTTCCAGGAATTCATAAAGCACTATCTATCTAATGCATAAGTTACATAGCTATCTAGCTAAGCAAAGAACACATCACTAGTTTGCTAAGGCAGATAACTCTTCACTAGTAATGCAACTAATATCACACAGCCTAACTAGTGTCGAGAAATCCACACAGCCCTAGCTATGCAATCAATAACAAGCAGGTTAACATCCTTTTTCAAACAGACAGTTATTAAATTACCCAAAACACACTTACAGGCAGCAGTGTTAAATTCATAATAAATATTCTGCACTA
Organism: Cepaea nemoralis; assembly: GCA_014155875.1. NCBI lineage: Eukaryota > Metazoa > Mollusca > Gastropoda > Stylommatophora > Helicidae > Cepaea > Cepaea nemoralis. Next base: position 15,313 of record JACEFZ010003511.1, on the reverse strand, counting down.
CCAGTCAATGTGAATATTATTAATATAGCAACGTTAGGCATATTTCCTACCATAACGTCTGTTTTACCGAACTCAGCATATTTTCCTAATTACACACGCCTAATGTGTCAGCGAGAACAAACACCTGTATTCACAGTAGGCCGCTTGACCCAGGTCGTCACTAGCCGATCGATACAGCTAATTATGTATTCAGATGGTCGGCCAGAAAACATCGCGTCTCGTTAACCATCATGTACGCTGACAACGCTTCGCTACAAACATATTCTAAGTACTTTATCATTTACCTTGTGATAAGAGTCACTGCAATTATAGACTGCATCGGTGTCACGTCCTGGCAAGCGTTGCAGACATAAATTCTCCCCAGCCATAAAATTGCGACCGTGTTCAGTGACAGACCGCTGGCGACTGAGCTCAACTGTGCTATTGCGCGCAGTTTCTAATCCCACTCGACTCCTGAGAATCTCCTTGGTTCACGGAGAATTTCAGATCCCAGTGAAACCTATGCGGATGGATGTCCTACGTGACTGCCGAAATCACGTAGACACTCTGGATCTTTCTTTCTAGAATATACTCGAATTCTCTAGAAAGGACTACTTTAGCTGGGGTTTCCCCTAGCTATTTTAAGATCAGACGGGAGTCCACTCGTCTATTTACGCTGTACCGGATTTTCCGCGGAGTAAAGACAGGTGCCCTGGGTGGTTTCGTCACACCAGTGCATGCTGGAGTACAAGGAAATGAGCAGGCTGAGAAGCTCGCAGATAAGGTTACTGTGGAGGGCGGATGCGCCATGGACCAAGCTGACATTCTGAATGCTCTACGAGAAGTAAGACTTTTGCGAGAACTAAGTGATGACTGTGAATCTACAACCATGGCCAGACTGGGAGAACAGCAAATTAAAAGAGGGGTGGCCAAACAAGAACACTACGCAGGAAGCCAAAGAAGATTGATAAACCAACACAGAACTGGCGTCGTTAGCCACTACACTCTGCGGGATTTGCTGAGGAGGGGATCCGAGCACTTATGGACTGAATGGTTCGATGTGCAATGAGGATGATCTGTCGACTAACTAACTAACTAAGTAACCAAGCATATGAAGAAAGAAAAATCAGCAGGGCCAGATGGAATCATAATAGAAGAATTAAAATTGATGGGAGAATTTGGAGTAGATATGTTAACCAAAATGTTGAATGATATTTTAGCAGTGGATATATACCAAGCTATATGTTGAAATGTGTATTTATAGCTATACCAAAAAGACCAGGAGCAATTGAATGCGAAGATTTTCGTACGATTAACCTCATACATCATGTCACTAAGAATTATAATGAGGAGAACAAGGAAGAAAATACAAATGGAAATTGGTGAAGAACAGTATGGATTTGTGGAAGGAAAAGGTACAAACAATGCAATATACACATTGCGAACACTATTAGAAAGAGCATTAGAGACAAAGAAAGACATATGCTTCATATATTATATTAAGGCATTTAATAAAGTAAAACATGATGAACTGATTACAATGTTGGAAGATATTAACATTGATGGGAAAGATCTCAGAATAGTAAAAACTATTTACTGGAACCAAACAGCAGCAATTAAAATGGGAAATAAAGAAGGAAATTATGAACACATAAAGTAGGGAGTAAGACAGGGTTGTGTTTTGTCACCGGATCTGTTCTCCCTCTATAGCGAAGTAATAATGAGAGAGATCAAAGGAAAGAAAGGAATAATATATGGAGGTTATAATATAAATAATATACGCTATGCAGATGACATAATATTTATAGCGGATAATGCAACAGATCTACAACGATTGTTGGACATTGTAGTAACAGAGAGTGCAAAGAAAGGATTCTCCTTGAATATCAAGAAAACAGTAACAATGGTGATATCAAAGAAACAGGTGACATAAAAATGTGAAATAGAGATAGAAGGGAACATTCTTCACCAAGTGGATAGTTATAAATATCTAGGGACATTTATAACATCAGATGGAACATGCACAACAGAGATTAAGAGCAGAATAGGGAAAGCAAAGGCTACATTTAAAAAAAATGAAGAATATCTTATGCAATATGTCGCTATCATTGAATGTAAGAAAGAGAGTGCTGAAGAGCTATATAGAACCTGTTTTGCTGTATTGCTGTGAATCTTGGAATAAAATGAACAAATGAGGAAGAGATTGGAAGCAACAGAGATGTGGTTCCTTAGACGAATGTTGCGAATTCCTTGGACTGCCAAAGTAACTAACGAAGAATGCCTTAAAGAGACTGGCGAAAATAGAACATTATATAAAACAATAAGAAAGAGACAAACAGCTTTTTTTTGGTCATGTGATGAGAAAAGAGGCGCCCGGAGAACATCGTGACAACTGGAAAGATCGAGGGGAAGAGAGGCAGAGGCAGACCACGAGAAATGATACTGGATGGATTGCGACGGTGACATGGAGGAATATCAACAGCAGAGTTGATCCAGAGAACCAAAGACCGAGATCTGTGGAGAGTCATGAACGCCTACGCCAGTCGGCACGGCACTTGATGATGATCAGTTAAGTTAATCAGTTAAGTGTAGTTTTCTCACAAGACTGAATCATCTGGAAAAACCAAAATGCCTAGAATGTTATACCCCCCCTCCCCCTCCCAACCCCACTTAAAGACAGTATAAGACTCCAATAATTTTTATACATGTCCGTACTTACATTCCAGAACTAGAAGTGTGGAAGGTCAAATGGGGTTTTAGGGGTTTTCCCCTATCTAAAGAGAAGTAAGGTGCCTCCTTCCCTTCGTTAGCCTACGGGACACCCTTGGGCAAGGTGTTATACCCGTTTAGCCCCTTAGCCCCCCCCCCCCCCCCCCCCGATCATTGTTACGTGAAGCCATGGCCGCAGATGGTGGATGAAGTTGAAGAGCAGCCGACAGATAGTTATATGTTATGGTTTCCAGCTTCACAACGGTAGGCAGAGGAGTTTTTTTTTTTTTTGGGGGGGGGGGGGGGGGGGGGGGGGGAGAGAGACAGTGGCTACGTCCATCGATCAGAATGGTCACTGCTAAGAACGGAAGCAATGGGAAAACTACCTTCTTTGCAGATGCCAAGATATTCATGTTTCGTTATTTAACAGAGAATCAAATAATACAAGATGTTAACAAGTGCTTCGCTATTCCAAAGATGCTCCGTGTTGTCATCCACCAGATCTCCTGCACCAGTTGGAGGTTTTCTTTGGACATGATGCCAGCTTGCCCTGTAGGAATCCTAGAAACGCCAGCCTGGACGAGAGAACACTGGACATCCACTGTGACGTGGACGGCGCCGTCCATGAGGTGACCCTGCGAGGGGAGGCGGTTCCATACCTGTGCTCAGTGTACATCAGTGGAGGTCAGTCGGTAGCACATAGTTGAGTAGCACAATGTTGAGTATCATATTGTTGAGTAGCACATTGTTGAGTAGCACATTGTTGAGTAACACATTGTTGTGTCGCACATTGTTGTGAAAAAACATTGTGGAGTAGCACATTGTTGAGTAGCACATTGTGGAGTAGCACATTGTTGTGTAGCACATTGTTGAGTAGCACATTGTTGAGTAGCACAGTGTTGAGTAGTACATTGTGGAGTAGCACATTGTGGAGTAGCACATTGCTGAGTAGCACATTGTTGAGTAGCACATTGTTGAGTAGCACATTGTTGAGTAGCACAATTTTTAGCATCATATTGTTGAGTAGCACATTGTTGAGTAGCACATTATCGAGTAGCACATTGTTGTGAAGCACATTGTTGAGTAGCACATTGTTGAGTAGCACATTGTTGTGAAGCACATTGTTGAGTAGCACAATGTTGAGTATAATATTGTTGAGTAGCACATTGTTGAGTAGCACATTGTTGAGTAGCACATTGTTGTGAAAAAACAGTGTGGAGTAGCACATTGTTGAGTAGCACATTGTGGAGTAACACATTGTTGTGTAGCACATTGTTGAGTAGCACATTGTTGAGTAGTACATTCTGGAGTAGCACATTGTTGAGTAGCACATTGTGGAGTAGCACATTGTTGAGTAGCACATTGTTGAGTAGCACAGTGTTGAGTATCATATTGTTGAGTAGAACATTGTTGAGTAGCACATTCTCGAGTAGCACATTGTTGAGTAGCACATTGTTTAGTAGCACATTGTTGTGAAGCACATTGTTGAGTAGCACAATGTTGAGTATCATATTGTTGAGTAGCACATTGTTGAGTAACACATTGCTGAGTAGCCCACTGTTGAATAGCACATTGTTGAGTAGCACGTTGTTGAGTAGCACATTGTTGAGTGTACATTTTTAGAAGCCCATTTTTGATTTAACGTTATTGAGTAACGCATTATTGACTAACACTAAATTGAATAACCACTTATTGAATAACACTTTATTGAGTAACACCATTATTTGGTAGCACATCACTGGGCCTGGCTTCGTCGAGTATTACGTTCTTGTTTACCACTTTATTGAGTGAGACTTTATTTGGTAACATATTATTCTGAGACATTTTATTGAGTAACATATTATTAAGTAACACTTCACCGAGTCACACTTTTTTTTTACTAATACTTCTTAACACTTTCGTAACACATTTGTTTTAGAGAAATTGTATTTAGTAGCACTTTAATTGGTTAGCACTTGTTTGAGTGACACATTACGCTGTTATACTTCACTGAGTAACTCTTTACTGAGATATAATTATTTGAGCAATACAACAGACTAGCAATATCTCCGGCGGGCCGATTCTCGTTGATTGCGGGATCCGCACAGTGTCATGTGGGGAGTCTGACGGTAGTTCACTCTGACATTGGTCCAGACATTTACAAATGACAAGGGTACATGCTCGTAAAGGTCCGAACGATTTACTCGAGGGCCTCATCTGCGGGATATGGCTGAACGCCTCTAAGTCAAACCCCACGGTTGTGAGGGTCTCGCCACCACTCACCTCCTGCTCTTAGAGGTGAGATTCACCTCCTGCTCTCGGAGGTTCGATGCTGAGCCGCGAGCATCTGCAGCCTACCTTGTTCCAGACGTATTGGTTATCCTTTCCTTTGGAGTAAAGAAGGCAAGGCCGTGAGAGGGAACATGCTGCGTAAGCAACATATGTTCTCTGAAGCTATGCTCAGGCATTGTGCGATGGAATGTTGGCCAAATTCCAATCCACATACTTTCCTCTGTCAACACGGCAAGGTGTCACTCACTATATTGAGATATAATTATTGAGTAATACTTTATTGAGATATACTTATTTGAGTCATACTTTATTGAATAAACAATATAAGAACAAGAAATATAGGGCAGCTCTATAACATACAATTAAAGAAAACAGAGGGTGACAAGCCTTCATCTGTAAATAACGAGAAGAAACGCATCAACATATAAACGACAGAGTCATCACTACTGTTTCAATATTAAGGCAGAATAAGTAACATGAAAAAAGAAAATACCTGGTACTGATCGCCAGTCCCCGAATACGAAACAATGAATGTTGAACGCTAGGCTGACTGGAGGCTACAGTCTAAAAACAGTTTCTTGCCATGGGCCTGTGATGTGATAGCCAACAGACTTTGTAGGCCTGAGAGCGAGGAAGAATACGTGGCCAATCTTTCCCTCCTTTCGGGAAGCAACGAGCTCAGACGTCGAAATACGAGGATAAATGTCTTAATAATCCAGCTTAAAGTTATTTAGAACAGCAGATAGGTCAAAAGGCATCTGTGAGACACTTCTGTTACTATTTGACACATATTAGTCAATATCTCTCTCTTGAAGATCTCAGCATGTCATGTCGACAGATGGGTCATTGACTAAATGATGCAGCGCCAAAGACAAATTAGGTTTGGACCAGAAATAGTAATCAATCACATGAACAAGTATTATAATGTAAATTTCCGTTTATTGAGCATTGAAGTTGTCGAAGATACCACGAAACAAACAAATAACACGATGATCCTACGATGACGATATATTGCTCCTCTGTCCAAATAGGGGATCAATACATTATCCTTTGGCACTGAATAATTTAACTTAAAGATCTTCTGTGGAGACCCAAACATGTCTCGTCAAGTTCTAACGGGGATTCCTCATCAATGTTGTCATAATCCTTTTCCTTGTGATTTGTATGTAGAAAACATGTCCGTGCTGTATCGTCAGACAGAATCTCTGTTCCGCGTTTGTTACTGGATGAAGTGTTCGCACTGGCTAACCCAGTGGCTGCCATGATTGTTTGTATTTTTGCCTCTATCAATGTTACTGTGTAATTTCTCTGTTACCGCCCAAAGACAGTATTATTCGATAACAATGACTGTCTGAAAGCGGCTAATAAAACAAGAACAATATATTCAACAATAAAAATGAGACAGCTCTCTTTGTTATGTGGTGAGAAGAGAGGCAGTGGAGAACATCGTGACAACCAACTGGAAAGATCAAGGGGAAGAGAGGCAGAGACAGACCAAGAGAAATTATTCTGGATGGACTGAGACGGTATTCAGCAGTGTTGATCCAGAACACCAAAGACCGAGATCTGTGGAGAGACATGAATGTCTGACTTTAAATTCATTCTTGAGAATGTCTCAGCCATCAATATTTCTTGAGTACTTGAGTCTGGTATTCTGCTCTGTTGATGAACTTGTTATATTCGTCTTATTTTGTTTCCAAATAAACATTTTGCCATAGCAGGTCGCAACATAGCTCTGAAACAAAGGACATCCCAGTCGAGTACCTACATAGACGACTACGCCGCGTACACAGCAGACAAAGCCGTGGATGGGAACACGGATACCGATTTCTCTCGGTTCTCGTGCACATCCACCAAACACGAGTTTGGCAGCCCACGCAGGGCTGAGTGGAACGTCACCTTTGACCCGCCCAGCTACACAACCAGATACGTTCTCTACAACAGATCCGGCCGTAAGCACACGTCAGTATTGTTTGTGGTCATACTTTTGTCTGATGTTTTTTTTGGCATTCGATTGCTTTGAACTCAGCGTAGTCCATGCATTTGCTATTACCTCTAGTGTGTTGGACCGTTTCGTGGGTATGGATTAGTTTTCCTTATTACCAGTGTCCTTTGCCATCAGTCTAACCCACTCCAACCTCAGAGATACTTGTAAATTACGTCCCCAAGTCAAAGACGAGAAATAGACATTTTAGTCCAACTGGCCGATGTAGGGGTTGAACCCGCTAACTCGGCATCATCCGAGGTTCAGAAACGAGTGATGTTATCCATTCGGCCTCGTTGACCTCCCTGTGGTCACATAACTGAAACATTTACTTATCCTTATCACTAATTCGTGTCTATTTCTGTCGGGAGCAAAAAGAAAACACTAACCTGCATAGTTCGAGGCGAATGCACTAGCCAGGCAGCCTTCATTCCTCAGGCTCAAGACCCCATGCACAATACGATATATATATATATATATATATATTTACTAGCTGACCCGGCCCGGCTTCGCCCAGTCCCTGGCGGGGATCTATCTATCTATCTATCTATCTATCTATCTATCTATCTATCTATCTATCTATCTATTTATCTGTCTCCGTGTCTGTCTGAGCCGGCCCGGCTTCGCCCAGGCCCTGGTGGGGAGCATCTCATTTAAATCATATAAGTAGTCATATAAGCTCCCGATCCCGTTCCCGACTATCTGTCTGTCTATCTATCTATTTGTCTGTCTGACCCGGCCCGGCTTCGCCCAATCCCTGGCGGGGGGCATCTCATTTAATTCATATTCGGCCCCTGCTCCCGTTCCCATTCCCCCCCAAAAAAGACGACACGGCCCGGCTTCGCCCAGCTCCTGGCGGGGAGCGTCTAATTTAATTCATATTCGGCCCCTGCTCCCGTTCCCAACAAAGACGACTCGGCCCGGCTTCGCCCAGCTCCTGGTGGGGAAGCGTCTCATTTAATTCATAATCGGCCCCTGCTCCCGTTCCTGTTCCCAAAACGGGGAGTATCTCATTTAATTCATATTTATTGGTTGCAGTTAGAACAACCTCAGATAAACGAAGACCAACTTACAAAAAGCATTAGAAAGAGCACTTGAAAGAGCTTTACATCTTCCCCCAACAATTAACTTGGGTAAATGAAACGGCGACAGAAGCAGAAGAAGAAAAAGGAGGAAGAGGGAGGTGGAGGAGGGAGGAGGAGGAGGGATGAGGAGGGATGAGGAGTGAGGAAGAGGGAGGAAGAGGGAGGAGGAGGAGAGAGGAGGAGGGAGGAGGAGGAGGGATTAGGAGGAGGAGGGAGGAGGAGAGAGAAGGAACGAACGAACGGACGAACAAACTTTATTTTCAAAGGGTTAAGAATTGGGCACGCAGGCCCGTCTAACATTCTGCCCTTCTATCACTCGCTTTCATACATTATTTCATTCACACATCATTCAAGGCTAACAAAGAACAGCAACAATATAAAAGATATGCATTACAAAGGCATGGGCAAAATGCGAACATCAAAACTACACGACACAGTAATATTAGATAATGGTCTGACACTTGTTATTAGCCATGTGGAATATACTGGCCTACAAAAAGGGAACTGGCTGTTATACTAGGGTTTTGTTATTATTATATTATTAAGGGAGAAGGTAATCCGTATTGAGATAGTGTTCGAATAATTTGCGATTATATGAATAGGGGTTGGTGATGTCTTTGATTTCTTGTGGAAGATTGTTCCACAGCTGAGCTGCAGAGTACGTTAAGCTTGTTTTGTATAAGTCAATCCTAGGCTTCGGAATGTGTAGTATATTTAAACGTTTACTGTGTCTAGCATTATATTTAAACAATGGCCAAAGGTAATTTGGGGCATTCCGATGCAGGATTTTGTGAATTAGTTTAGCTTTATTGAAAAGCAGGCGATTGCGGAATGGTAGTAACTGAAGGCAGTTTATACAGGCTAGGATTGTCAGATAAATGTTTGCTATAAATTAGACTCGTGGCCCGTTTCTGGAGTGAGTAAAGTCGCTTGGTGTTTGAATTAGAACAACCGTCCCAGATTGTAGGAGCAGTAGTCAAAGTGTGTCTGTATATGAGAAGTATAGAATAGTTTCCTTGTGTCCTCATCAAGGAAGTTTTTAATTTTGGCGAGTTGGTAGACTTTTTTCGCTGTTTGTTTAATGAGCGCTTGAACGTGGGAATTAAAGGTTAGGTTTCTATCAATGATTAGGCATAATGTTTTGTGCTCAATTACACTTTCTACTGGCATGTTATCGATGTGAAGTTGAAGTGATGTGTGTGAGCTTAGAGTTTGAAGTCTTTGTCTGGTTGTTAATAACATTGCTTTTGTTTTAGTGATGTTAATTTGCATACATTCATGCCAGGATTTTAGAAAAGAGCACTATCAAAATTTCATTGCAGTGATATCTCGGTTAGTGCACTTACCTAATAAGACACTCCAGCTTTAATCCCCAGCAAAAGCAGGGCTGTTATTTCCAATGAGTTCTACTTTAGGGTTGACCAAGCCTCATAGAAATTGGTGCCAGATAATGTTCAGAATTTTCTCAAAGTTGTTGGGGACAGAAAGGTAATGAGGAAGAAACCTGGCCACCCCACCTCATATGTCATGGCCTAAAATATGTAGAGACCTAACCCTTCACACCTCTCTGAATCTTCTTCATTCTCTTCCTTTTTCTTCTTCTTCATTCTCTTTTTCTTCTTCATTTTCTCCTACTTCTCCTTCCTCAGTCACATTGAGACCTCCAAGCTGATAATTCCAGTGAAGCAGTAGTTAGTTTCAGGTTCATAACTTCCTGTACAGTTGTCGTGGAAGGAAGTTGGTCGATGCCATATTTATGTACAATACTGTAAGTAGGGCAGGATTGTGGTCACAGGACTTCTGCCATGCACGTAGTTCTCTTGTAAGCTCAATGTATCACACCCAATTGTAACCCAGAAGCTGATCTATCCAGCTTCAGCATGTATTTGTGTGTGTTATTCCATCTATTCCAGTCAGGTCTTAGTCAGATATGACTGAGCTACCGTATAACAGTAGACGGTACTACCTGGTTTCTGTTAGCGCCGAACGTTGGGCGGCGCTTACCAAACCCGACACCCCACATTGTGCCAACGGCTTCGGGCGGAGGAGCACAATTGGGAGGGTACAAGCCTTACCCTGGTGCGAGGAAATGCAAGCTAAAGACAAAATTGTCATGGCAGGGCTGACCAGGCCCTAAGCCTTGGTTGGCGACTGGTCTAGGATCGAAGCTCCGACAGGCGGACAGTTAGAGCAATGCTTTGCTGATCCGGCAGCTTCTGCAGCTTGTCTTGTTCCAGATGTAGGGGTGTTACCTTTCCTCTGGAGTGAACTAGGCAGGCCGAGAGAGGGATCATGCTGCATGGACAACACATGATCTCTATATTTTAGCCCAGGCTTTGTGCTATGGAGAGGCAGCGTTTGAGACGTAAGATGGTGCATGATGGTGGAAATGACCACGTGTTCACATGCACCCACTGTGAACGGACATTTACAGCGCAAATTGGCCTTATCAGTCACACTCGCTACCGCCATAGTTAAAAGTTGTTATGCCTTTTTAGAGCACAAACTATCGTCTGTCAAGACGGCAAGGTGCCAATGATAATTTGCATACGGTTTGAATAGCTCCACCTAACTACATTATTTAATTCTTTTTGTAAAGACGAATCCAGTAAAGTACAGTTTTCAGCGTTTGTGTACACTGAACAGTCATCTGCAAATAGATCGCAGAACGACGAAAGATGCAAAGGTAGATCGTTAATATATATGGCAAATAATAGAGGGATAAGAATAGAGCCTTGCGGTACTCCAATATTGAAGGTAGTGGTTTGAGACAGAGATTTATTATGTGATACTACTTGCTTTCTGTTTGATAGAAAAGATGATATTAGAGTGACTACATTAGGGCAAATTTTCATTGTCTCAAGTTTTTAAATTAAAATAACATGGTCTATTATATCAAGTGCTTTCTTGAAATCAATAAACACAGTTCCACATAGACTGTTGTTGTTTATATTATGGTACCAATTTTCTATCATGTTTGTGAGAGCCGTATGGCAAGAATATTTTGGTCTAAATCCTGATTGGCTGTCAACAATAAGCTTGTTGCGAACTAAATACTGTAATGTTACTTTATGGATGTGTTTTTCTAGTGGCTTAGATAGTGATGATAGTAAGGAAATAGGTCTGTAATTGTTCGGGAGATCATTGTCCAATGAACCAGATTTAAGAAGAGGGTACACTTTAGCGATTTTGAGAGCGGATGGAAAGTGGCCTTTGGTGAGACACTGATTATATACATAGGTTAGTGATGTACAGATCACTGGCGCAGGACAACGGAGAATCCGGTTGCTGATTCCATCTAATCCAGATGAGGTTGTGTTTTTTAGGCTACTGAGGTAAGTGAATACTTCAGTGATTGTCATTAGCGGTATGTCGGAAAGAAAATCGCGGGAGCATCTATTCTCGCAAAACGATGACAGTAAAGATAAGTTGCAAGGAGAATTACGTATTGAAGCCTTCAACTGGTCTATGTCAGTTTGAAAAAAATTACTGAATTGGTCGCATGTAATATGATTTGATGGTAAAGAATTTGGGAAGTTATACTTGTTTGTCAAGGTGTTAATTGCCTTCCATATATCCTTACTATTTGTTTTATCCATTACTAAGTTCTTAAAGTATTGTTTCTTTTCCTGTCGTATGTTATATTGAACTTTGTTTCTAAGAGTACGGTATGCACTGAGATCCCGCTTTTTATGTGCTTTATCTCTGTCTCTCATAATTTGAAGTATTTCCTGGGTGATCCAAGGTGGCTTGACGTGGTGTTTTACTCGAACTTCCTTGACTGGCACATGTCTATCAAAAACATCAATAAAGGTTTTCATCCAGAATTCCAGAGCATCATCCTGGTCAGGAAGCTGATAAACATTGTCTAGAGGTGAACTGAGCAAGTCCTGTAAAAATTCGTTTTGGTTGAAATTTTTGTAATTTCTATATTTTACACTTATGTGTTTATGTTTAGGAGTTTTAATTCCTTTTTTAGACCACGTGCAGCATATTGGGTAGTGATCGCTCATTGCACAATTGGGTACGGTGCATTCTATGATGTTGTCTGAGCAAGTTACATAAATGTGATCTATGACTGTTGAAGATGACTTTGTTACTCTAGCTTGTTGTACTATTTGTTGGAAATTGTATGATGCGATTATATTTCCCCATATTATGTTGGATTTTTTGGTGTCAATGTTAATGTCTCCGAGTAGTATAATTTCCTTCCCAGAAGCGAAAACCACATCCATCATGGTAGTGAAGTTTGCGTAACAGACGTGTCCAGCACTGGGATTTCGATAGAGGTAGCCAATTATCAGGGGTGTGCGGTTTTGAAGTTTTAGCTCTAACCACATACATTCTATTTCGCAAGTTTAAAAGTCTAGCCTACGGTGAGCATTTAGTAAATTAGAAACATAGGTTACTATGCCTGTCTCTTGTTTCCTACAGGGATCCCTTCTAAAAACTTTGTACCCTTTAATAGAGATGTCCTCATCTGAAATTTTATCGTTAAGCCTACTTTCACTTACGTCGAATGAATGAAAATTTTGATTAAGAATAGAAGATAACTCTGGTAGCTTGTTAAATAAGCTGCAAATGTTTAAGTGTCCAAGGCGTATTCCTGACTTATTGAGCCAGTGTTGCCACTTCTCCGACATTTCATCCATGAAGAAATTGTAAATTAGTCAAAGTTAAGCAAAAATACAAGATTAAAAAAAATCCCAATTACATTAACTTACAAAATATCAGTAATACAAATCGAAAAGTAAATGACAATATTATAACGATATAACTAATTAGACAAACGAATATAATGCAAACAAGGAACAAAACGAATTAAAGAACATACAACAAATAATTAACCTGAAAAAACTACTTCACAAGCTAAGTACCAACTGTTATCCAAAAGAATCAATAAATGACTATACAAGTCAATGTCTCTGTTTAAAGCGGGGAGTGAAGACCCCCTCACTCAGAGTATTAACGCGATAAAAAGTATTATAAAAGATATCTAAGTGTCAATCTCTGTGACTTCAATACGAGTCAATGTTTACAGCCACGTACAATCTAGTACGTTGCTGTATAAATCAATAACCAAGTATGCGCATAAACTTTCTAGGAGAGGCTCTTTCTTGTACCGCGATCCGGTGTTGCTTTGTGCTGAATTGCTAGTACATACCAGGCTGTGTTGGTCCTTGGTACAGCGACATCATAAATGCCCGCCGAAGTGAAGCTGGGCTAAACCTTGTGAGGTATAACAACTCTGGGTTACAATGGAATGGATACTGTTGATTTCTCACGGGTGTGTAAGGACTTCCAACTACAGGCTCTGATTCGTGGCTAACAGGAGGCTGTGGTGGCACGTTGTTGTTACTACTGAATTGATCCTTGCTGTGGAGAAGAGGGAACGTATCTTTATAATTATCACTCTCCTGTGTAAAAAGAGGGCGTATTGTACGGATTTAATGTGGTGGAAATGTTCGTCTGGCTTGGATATCAGGTGCCGTGGTTATGAGTGGTCTGCTCTCTTCTGGTCTATTGGTACTTGATGTGGCGGCAGTATGTCGTCTGGCTTGAGTTTGAGGTGGTGTAGCTAAAAGTGTCCTACGCGATCCAGTATTGGATGTAGGTTGTGTACGTTCAGGGTATTTAATATTTTTGGCGAGCGAGCTGGTGCCCAATGTAGACTAATGTACTTGATCCTTATAAAGTCGCTTTTTAGGTGCTCCTGACTGTGAAGTAAACACCGGTGTGTTGTTGATGAACTGTATGTTGTTGTGAGAACAAAACTTCTGCAATATGTAGTTATTTATGTCAGCTAGACGACGCTGGAATGCATAACTCGGTGATATGATGGAGGAGAAGAAAATGGACGAGTTAGGAAAAATGTGACGTAATCCGTTCAAGAGCGCTAGCAGCTGAGATGTTGTGATTTGCTGATTGTTCATTGTGTCATTGATACCAAAATGAACGCTTGCCCTTTTTACATTAAGATTGACAGCCAACCTCCTAATCTTGTCTGTTAGCCGGTAAACACCAGCCACAGACAATGAAATTATGGAAACAATGTCTTTGTCTGTAGTAGCCATCCGGTCGCTGTATGGACCTTTCATTAGAGAGTCGCCTATTATAATGTGTGTACAGTCGGGTGGTGCTGTCTGCACATGTTGGTTGTCAGTAAGCCTTGCTCGTTGTTTTTCCCATTTAGCAGCAGTCTGTACGTCTCCATGTGACTCTCCCTGTGTTTCCTGGAGGCGTGTGTTGTCTGTTGGCAGTGCACTATAGCACTGTACGTTTTCTGACAAATTTTATTGAAGCACTTCGACTCTGTTGCTTATTTTTACACCAATGGGATAGACTGCTTGTAACGTTTTATCTTCCTCTGCACGTTGAGGTTTTTCCGCGTCTTGTTTTGTTATTTGTTTTTGGTGAAACTGGGCTTCAAGATTCTCCGAAGTTGATACCGCTGCTTGGGAATTACACGCTTGTTCAGTTGGGTTGGTGGTGGACTCGTGCTGTAAAGTTTCTATTGTTTTTCTTAGCAATAGATTTTCCTCTCTCAGGAGCGTGATTTCTGCTTTGAGAGCAAGGAGGGAGGAGGAGGAGGAGAGAGGAGGTGGGAGGAGGAGGACGGAGGAGGATGAGGGAGGAGGAGGGAGGAGGAGGAAGGAGGAGGAGGAGGAGAGAGGAGGTGGAGGGAGGAGGAGGGAGGAGAAGGGAGGAGAATGAGAGAGGAGGAGGGAGGAGGAGGAGGAGGGAAAAGGAAGGAAAAGGGAGGATGAGGAGGGAGGAGGAAGAGGGAGGTGGAGGAGCAGGGAGGAGGAGGAGGGAGGAGTAGAGGGAGGAGGAGGGAGGAGGAGGATGGAGAGGAGGGAGGAGGAGGGAGGAGGAGGGAGGAGGAGGGAGAGAGAGGAGGAGGGAGGAGGAGCAGGAGGGAGGAAGAGGGAGGAGGAGGAGGGAGGAGGAGGAGGAGAGAGGAGGAGAAGGGAGGAGGAGGACGGAGGAGGACGGAGGAGGAGGGATTAGGAGGAGGGAGGAGGAGTGAGGAGGAGGAAGAGAGCGATGAGGAGGGAGGAGGGGGAGGATGTAGGAGGAGGAAGAGGGAGGAGGCCGGGGAGTGGAGGAGGAAGGAGGAGGAGGAGGATGGAGGAGGGGGAGGAAGAGGGGGAGGAGGTGGAGGAGAAGGGATGAGGAGAAGGAGGAAGAGGGGAGGAGGAGGAGAAGTGGGAGGAGGAGGAGGGGAGGAGGAGAAGGAGGAGGAGGGGAGAAGAGGGTGAGGAGGAGGGGGAGGAGGGGTGAG
>JACEFZ010003510.1:0-10318 GCA_014155875.1 Cepaea nemoralis | reverse complement strand
TCGCAAGACAAGGACAGAGACAAAAAAAATTGGGAAACATGGAACGTTAGGACGTTAAACAACGACGGAAAATTAGAGAACATAAACACAAAAAATTTCAAAAAAAAAAATTTAAATATATTAGGTATGTGCGAAACGAGATGGACAGGAGCAGGCATCAAGATACAAAAGATGTTAAGATTTTTTATTCTGGAGGTAAGGATCGACATAGGGGAGTGGCAAAAATTTTGGACGGAAAAACATCAACGTCTTTTCAGGGATTTTGGGCCGTGTCGGACAGGGGTTCTACTATTTAAAATTTGAGGGGCAGACCTTTAACATAAATGTTATTCAAGTATATGCCCCAACAGGAGAGTCAGTGATGATAGTGTAGAGGAATTTTATAATGACATGGAGTCTGCCTTAAAGAAGTAAAAATTCAGAAATAAACATATAATAGGGGACTTCAATGCAAAAGTAGGAAATCATGGGGATAGATACACAGTAGGAAACTATGGTATAGAGAGATAAATGAAAGAGGATACAGACTAGTAGAGTGGGCAAAAGAACAGGAAATGATTGTAGGAAACACCTGGTTCAAGCAACACCCTAGAAGATTATGGACCTGGAGGAGTCCTGATAGCATTATTAGAAACCAGATTGACTACATTCTCATTAGCAGAAGATTTAGAAACGCGCTAACAGTAGCAAAAACAGGTTCCCCAGTGCTGATTGTTATAGTGACCACAGATTACTCACAGAAACATTGAGGATAAAGTTGAAGAAAGTCAAGTATACAACAGGGAACACTAAATATGATTTATGTACATTGAGTAATGACAAGGAAATACAAACAAATTCAACATAGAAGTACAGAACAGATTTGAAATATTGTCTGATCTAGAGAATCCTATTCAGGATGTGGATGATCAATGGGAAACGTTGAAGAATTCAATCAATGTGGCTGCAGAAACAACTATTCCAAAATTAAAGAAGGTGGGTCGTAAGAAATGGATGACTGAGGAAATTTTACACTTAATGGAAACAAGAAGACTCAACAAAAATAATCCTGCCAAATATGAAGAAATTCACAGGACAAGTCAGAATATTATGTAGGAAGGCAAAAGAATCATGGCTTGAGGAAAAGTGCTTAGAAATTGAAAACAACACAACAGTCAAAATACTAAATTAGTGCACAAAAGAATTCAGGAACTTACTAATAAAAGAACAAGTACATCAACAGGCTGTCTAAAAACTAAAGATGGCAAAATCATAATAGAAAAAGATCAGATTCTACACGTATGGACAGATTATGTGAAAGACCTGTATAATGATAACAGGGAGGAACAGTATGCTATTAGATTTAATAATGAAGGACCAGCAATTTTAAAGATGGAGGTTCAAAATGTTCTTAAGCATATGAAAGCTGGCAAGGCCCCCGGTGCAGATAACATCACAACAGAAATGATTAAAGCTTTAGAAGAATTTGGACTAGAGCAAGTCACTAGACTGCTGAACACATTATATGAAACTGGAGATATACCTTCTGAATTATGTAATTCTGTATTTATTGCAATCCCAAAGAAATCAGGAACCTTAGAATGTGATCAACATAGAACAATTAGTATAATGAGTCACATCACAAAGATTTTGTTACGAATTATCATGCAAAGAGTGAGGAAGAAAATACAACCTGAAATAGGGGAAGAACAATGTGGGTTTGTAGAAGGAAATGGGTACAGTAAATGCTGTGTATATGCTGCGAACAGTTATTGAACGTGCTATAGAAGTAAACAAGGATATACATCTTTGCTTTATTGACTACACAAAGGCTTTTGATAGAGTTAGACATGTCAACATTGTGGATATGCTTGCAGATCTACAAATTGATGGGAAAGACATTAGACTTATAAAAAACATATATTGGAAACAACAAGCTGCCATAAGGATTGATAATGAAGTAGGACAATACCAACCTATTAAGAGAGGTGTTAGGCAGGGATGTGTAATGTCTCCAGATCTTTTTTCCCTATACAGTGAAAATATTTTCAGAAATGTAGAAGACCTAAATGGAATCAGCATTGGAGGACGAAACATAAATAACATTAGATATGCAGATGATACAGTATTGATTGCAGACAATGCACAGGATCTGCAACAATTAGTAGACGCTGTGGTTGTACACAGTGAGCAGCTGGGGTTGGAATTAAATTGTAGGAAGACACAGGTTATGGTCGTCACTAGGAAGAAACGAAGTACCACAATGTAAAATACAAGTAAATAGGAATATTCTTCAACAAGTGAATCGGTTCAAATATCTCGGAACAGTCATAACATCTGATGGCAGATGCCTTGAAGAGATTAGAACAAGAATCGCCATTGCGAAAGTAGCCTTTAGCAAGATGAAAAACATTCTGACCAATAAAATGATGTCAATTGAAACGAGAAAAAGAGTGTTGAGGGGATACATAGAGCCTGTTCTTTTGTATGGATGTGAAACTTGGACAATGTGCAGTCAAGCTGAAAAACATCTGATGGCTGCAGAAATGTGGTTTCTGAGGAAAATGCAAAGAATACCATGGACAGATAGAAAAACCAATGACCAAGTACTACAAGAGACAAATGAAAATCGTAGATTGATTAGAGAAATTAGACGTAGACAGTCAAAAATTTTTGGACATGTTATGAGAAGAAATGGACTGGAGAACTTAGTGACAGCTGGCAAGATCGAAGGGAACAGACCAAGAGGAAGACCGAGAGGAAAATACCTGGATGGCTTGGCCACATGGCATGGACGAGACAGGAACACTGAGTTGATCCACGACTCTGGTGATCGAGTGAAATGGCGAATCATGACCGCCCACGCTTTCCGGCATGGCACATGATTGATTGATTGATTGATTCTGCTCTTAATCTCTGTTGTACATCTTTCATCTGAAGATGAAAAAATGTCATTAGCAACGAGAAAAGGAGTGTTGAAGTGCTACTTAGAACCTGTACTTTTGTATGGATGTGAAGCGTGGACAACGAGCAGACAAGATGAAAAACATCTGATGGGTGTGGAAATTTGGTTTCTGAGGGAAATGCAAAGAGTACCATGGACAGACAGAAAGATCATTGACCAAGTCCTACAAGAAACAAATGGAAATCGTAAACTGATTAGAGAAATTAGACGTGGACAGTCAAATATTTTTTGGACATGTTATGAGAAGAAATACATTAGGGATCTTGGTGACAACTGCCAAGATCGAGGGGAAGAGAACAGGCGCAAGACAGAGAAGTAATTACCTGGATGGGTTGGACCACGTGGCGTGGTCGAGACAAGAACACTGAACTGATCCACGACACTGGTGATCGAGTGAAATGGCTAATCATGACCGCATACGCTTACCGGCATGGTACATGATGGATGGATGTACTACACTTCGATCTTAGCTAAACTAGTACATTAAGGATTACTGACCTTGTACAGGTCGGGCACAAATTGATTTACTGTAATGCTATATTTTATTATAGATAATGAACGTGGAAAACATATATATATAATAACAAAGAAAAGTTTTTAAAACATATGTTATAAAACTCTCGTGTATGTAAAACTAGCTGACCCGGCCCGGCTTCGCCCAGACCCTAGTGGGGAGCATCTCATTTAATTCATATAAGTAGTCATATAAGTTCTCGTTCCCGTTACCGACTATCTGTCTGTCTGTCTGTCTATCTGTCTGTCTGTCTGTCTGACCCGGCCCGTCTTCGCCCAGACCCTGATGGGGAGCATCTCATTTAATTCATATAAGTAGTCATATAAGTTCCCGTTCCGACTATCTATCTGTCTGTCTGTCTGACCCGGCCCGGCATCGCCCAACTCCTGGTGGGGAGCATCTCATTTAATTCATATAAGTAGTCATATAAGTTCCCGTTCCCGACTGTCTGTCTGTCTGTCTGTCTGTCTGTCTGTCTGTCTGTCTGTCTGTCTGTCTGTCTGTCTGTCTGTCTGTCTGTCTGTCTGTCTGTCTATCTATCTATCTATCTGTCTGTCTGTCTGACCCGGCCCAGCCCATGGTGGAGAGCATCTCATTTAAATTATATAAGTAGTCATATAAGATCCCATTCCCGACTATCTGTCTGACTGTCTGTCTGTCTTGGGTAAATGGAGGAGGGAGGAGGAAAGAGGGAGGTGGAGGAGGAAAGAGGAGGGAGGAGGAGGGAGGAGACAGGAGGAGTAGGGAGGAATAGGAGGGAGGAGGAGGGATTAGGAGGAGGAGGGAGGAGTATGGTGGAGGAGGAGGCGAGGAGGAGGGAGGAGTAAGAAGGAGAAGGAGGAGGGAGAAGGAGGAGAAGGAGGGGGAGAAGGAGGAGGGAGGAGGAGGAGGGAGGAGGAGGAGGGAGGAGGAGGAATGTGAAGGGAGGAGGAGGGAGGAGGTAGAGGGAGGAGGAGGAGGAGGGAGGCGGAAGAGAGGAGGAGGAGGGAGGAGGAGGAAGAGGGAGGAGGAGGAATGTGAAGGGAGGAGGAGGGAGGAGTAGAGGGAGGAGGAGGAGGTAGAGGGAGGAGGAGGGAGGAGGAGGGAGGAGGCGGAGAGGGATGAGGAGTAAGGAGGAGGGGGAGGAGGGAGGAGGAGGAGGGAGGAAGAAGGAGGAGGAGGGGAGGAGTGATGAGGAGGAGGGAGGAGGAGGACGGTAGCAGGCGAGGAGGAGGTAGAGGGAGGAAGGAGGAGGCGGAGAGGGATGAGTGAGGAAGGAGGAGGGGGAGGAGGGAGTAGGAGGAGGGAGGAAGAAGGAGGAGGAGGGAGGAGGAGTGATGAGGAGGAGGGAGGAGGAGGAGGGAGGAGGAGGAGGGAGGAGGAGGAGGGAGGAGGAGGGAGGAGGAGGAGGGAGGAGGAGGAAGAGGGAGGAGGAGGAATGTGAAGGGAGGAGGAGGGAGGAGGAGGAGGGAGGAGGAGGAGTGAGAAGGAGGACGGAGGAGGGGAGGAGGAGGAGGAGGAGTGAGGAAGAAGAAGGAGGAGGGAGAAGGGAAGGATGAGGAGGAGAGGAGGAGGAGGAGGAAGAGGGAGGAGGAGGAATGTGAAGGGAGGAGGAGGAGGGAGGAGGAGAAGGCAGGAGGAGGGATGAGGAGGAGGGAGGAGGAGGAAGAGGGAGGAGGAGGAATGTGAAGGGAGGAGGAGGGAGGAGGTAGAAGGGAGGAAGAGGAGGGAGGAGGAGGAGAGGGAGGAGGAGGAAGGAGGAGGGGGAGGAGGGAGGAGGAGGAGGGAGGAAGAAGGAGGAGGAGGGAGAAGGAGGGATGAGGAGGAGGAAGAGGGAGGAGGAGGAATGTGAAGGGAGGAGGAGGGATAGGGAGGAGGGGGAGGGAAGAGGAAGAGGGTAGGAGGAAGAGTGGAGAGGAGGAGGGAGGAGCTAGAGGGAAGAGGAGGGAGGAAAAGGGAGGAGGGAGGAGGAGGGGGAGGAGGTAGGAGGAAGAGGAAGAGGGAGGAGGAAGGAGAAGGAAGGAGGAGGAAGAAGGAGGAGGAAGAGGGAGGAGGAGGATGGAGAAGGGAGAGGGAGGAAGAGGGAGGAGGAGGAAGAGGGAGGAGGAGGAAGAGGGAGGAGGAGGATGGAGGAGGGAGAGGGAGGAGGGGAAGAGGAAGAGGGTAGGAGGAGGGGAGAGGAGGAGGAGAAGGAGGAGGAGGAGAAGGAGGAGGAGGGAGGAGGAGGGGAGAGAAAGAGGGAGGAGGCAGAGGGAGAAGAAGGAAGGAGGAGGAGGAAGGAGGAGAGGAAGGGGGAAAATGAGGAGGGGAGGAAGGAAGGGAGGTGGAATGAGGAGGAGGAGGGAGGAGGAAAGAGGTAGGGGGAGGAGGAGGTAGAGGGAGGAGGAGGAGGAAGGAAAGGAGGAGGAAGGAGGAGGAGAAGGGAGGAGGAGGGTGGAGGGAGGAGGAGGAGGTAGAGGGAGGAGGAGGGAGGAGGTAGGAGGAGGAGGAGGGATGAGGAGGGAGAGGGAGAAGGAGGGAAGATGAGGAGGAGGCGGAGGGAGTAGGAGGGAGTAGGAGGGAGTAGGATGGAGGAGGTGGGGAGAGGAAGAGGGAGAAGGAAGAGGGAGAAGGAGGAGGGAGGAGGGAGAGGGATGAGAGGGAGGAGGAAGAGGAGGAGGGTGGAGGGAGGAGGTAGAGGGTGGAGGAGGGAGGAGAAGAGAGGAGGAGAGAGTTCGCCATTCCGAATTCATACTCGTCTAGTCTTCCCTTCTACACGACTGTAGATAACTTCCTTACACATAAAAAGATGAATTGTATTGATATTGCCGTGGCATGGAGGCTTATCAGCAGCAGAGTTGATCCAAAAAACCAAAGACTGAGATCTACGGAGAGCCATGAACGCCTACGCCAGCCGGCACGGCACTTGATGATGATGATTGCCGTGTGACGATTCTGTGTAGTCACGTCATTTTCTTCCCTTTCCCTAGCGTTTTGGTTCGGGGATTCTTTCATCATCATCATCATATATTTACGTACGTATTTTGCGAGGGGGAGGAGGGAGGAGGAGGAAGAAGAAAAAAAAACTATGACAGTTGACAGCTCTGGAATGAAAGGAAGGCGTGTAGAAAATTTCATCTCAATCGGATGGGCCGTTCGCGAACAAATAAAGGACATACATATTTACATACATATATACATACACTTTGTTTTATAGATATAGATAAAGCCATTACTTTTACGCAAACTCTAAAGATTTCTTAAATTCTTATCCCGTTATTTATGCTGCACATAACTTTCCATAATTTCTATGACAAGTTTTATGAAAGATAAATACTACAATTAAGTACAAATCGCATAATATATTTATACTACTGTTAGTAATGTTCTTTGAAATAACTGTTATGTTGTTACGTCCCTTTCTCCTATGTTAATTACATGTCTACCGTTTTGAGAAGAGAGCTTTGGAGAACATTGTGACGACTAGAAAGATCGAGGGGAAGAGAGGCAGAGGCCGACCTAGAGAAATGATGCTGGATGGATTGAGGTTCACAAGGTGCATCGGGTATTTTCCGTTACATTTGCAAAAAAAAAAAAAAAACCAGATCGCAGACAACAAATGCAACAAGGTAATATAATTGTTTGAGTAGTGACCTCATGCTGTTCTTCGTGGCGACGATGTTTCGGACGCGGTTCGTAATTTCGCTTACCGGCGTTCGAAACACGATTGTGCGTGATTTGGCAGCAGACCTCGTTGCGCTGGATTTTAACGAAATGGTATAGGATCCAATGGGAGAAGTGCCTGGAGATTCTTAGCAAAAGTTAATGGTCGACGTTTGGTGCAGGAGAGCCTGGCGTATGATACCACATCATCTTGCTTAAGAATAGTGGTGGAGGCGGTCAATACAGCTTTCCGCTGGACGGAGAATACGATACATACACACACACATCGTGATTGTACCTGACTCAGAAAGCATGAAATATGAAATATTATTCTGAATCGGTAGTCTCTCTAGATGTTACGACTGATTTCATGCTGCTTAAAGCATTTTGGGCATTCCTATTTTCTTTTTTGATATTCTTTTGCACTTCTGCCATCATTTGTTATTACATGTCCAAAATAGGAGAAACTTGTTACTTATTCTAGTATCTCCCCGTTTACTGCGATGTTCATTGATCACATTGTCTTTCCACTACATTTACATACACTTTGAAGATGACTTAAAATCCGTATCCCGAGGCGAGGGGAGGGTGGGTCAGAGTGCCAGCGGAGCAGTCAGACTTGTGCAGAGTTATAATCACATTGAGCCGGGAGTGCAGGGATATGCTCGCCCGGGTGATGTGATTATCTACACAGATGGTTCGGTGTTGGGAGGTGGGAGAAGTGCCTGGGGATTCTTAGCAAATGTTAATGGTCGACGTTTGGTGCAGGAGAGCCTGGTGTATGATACCACAACATCTTGCTTAGGAATGGAGGTGGAGGCGGTCAGTGCAGCTTTCCGCTGCATGGAGAATACGATACATACACACACACATCGTGATTGTAACTGACTCAGAAAGCATGCTGAGGAGGGTGAGGAGAAGCAGGCTTCGTGCAGAGTGGCTTACTTCGCTTCGGAAGTCACGGGTGGCAAGCATCTTCTGGATCTTTTCTCCGGGGCATGCCGGTGTGCTGGGGAATGAACAGGCGGACAGATTGGCTGACTCGGCAAATCTTGGTGGAGTATTGATGCATGATAAGGCAGACGTGGTTGCGGCCTTGTGGGCGCACGTGTACACCGCGAAGGAGCAAATGGATCACCATAGTCTGGCAAGAATGAGGCAGCGAGGAGTGACGAGGGGATCTGGCCGACGCTCAACGCTCAGAGAAAAGGCAAGGCGGATATATAATCATATTGCTAATGGAACTATTGGTGTTGGAACTCTTCGCTGGCTGCTGAGGATGGGGACGGAGCGCTTATGGGAATGCCCCGAATGCTGTGATGTCGATTCCTAAATCAATCTATCAATCAATCAATCAATCAATCATTGTCTTTCCACTGCTAATTATCATATATTTTACTTTTTGGATGTTGATATCTAAGCTACATTCCGCACTATGGCTGTTTACTTGTTCCACTAGGTTTTGTAACTCTTTCTCGCTTTCAGCTTGTAGCAGGTTATCGTCAGCATACCTAAGATTGTTTATGATTCTTTCATTGATTAAGTCCTGATTGTTCTACTTGTTTACAAATTCTTTTTGTGTATAGGTCAAAGAAACTTGGGGACAACACACATCCATGCCGTACTCCTCTTTTTATCTCTATGGGCGACTAATTATTATTTCCGTATCTAATTGTAGCCATTTGTTGAGTTGATTTGAGTTGAGTTAAACTAAGAACTGACATCACTGCAATCAGGACATGCCCATACGCGCTCCTCCCCTTCGTTCAACAGCCAGCGAAGAGTAACACTACTAATCGTTTCCACCGTTATCTGATTGAAAGTTATCCTGGTCTTCCCTCTCAGTCTTGAGATTCTACCAGAAACCCGCAATCTCACCCTTCCACAAACGGGTATTCAATCTGTCCCCCACCTTCTCCACCTGGTCCCACTGGCGCACGGCCACCTCCCCCTGGTCTATAAGTAATCTACCACCAGAAGGTGCATTCCCTGCCAGCATATCAGCCTGTTCATTCCCCCGCACTCCCATATGACCACGGCAAAAAATGCACACAATTCTCACAATCTGTGACCTTTTAAGCGAGGTGAGCCATTCCACATGAAACATCCCTTTCTCCAGCCCCAGTGGAGCTGAGTGGTCTCGAGGTATGGTGTCCGCCTCTAGTGCTTGAGGTCCCGGGTTCAAGCCCCTGTGAGGACCGGGATTTTTTCACGTGAACTTCTAGTAACGAAATGTCCATTGGTCTCTGGGTAGTGAGATCGGACGCCCGTGTGTATTGTTGCACACCTAAAAATCCATTAGCAGTTGTAAATCGAAAAAAAAATAGCCTAACGGCGCTGCCCTTGCAAAATTTCTAGTTAAAAGTCTATCCAAATTATTTTAGGATCCTCGCCGATGCTACGGAGTTCCTGCACTAAGCTGAGATTCTCCGGATTCAGGCTTGAGTTAGGAGTAGAACGAGCACTTATGGGTTACACCCGTGTACCGTGATGCTGATCCATCGACTAAACTAAACTAAACTAAACTTGTTCAACGGCGCTGATCTTCTTACACAGAAAGATGTCCGCAGACAAATCTTGTGGAACATGAGATTTTTGTATCTTAGTCAAAGCGCTGAATATTCATAATTTTTATCTTAGCCAAAGCGCTGAATATTCATGATTTTTATATTAGCGAAAGCGCTGAATATTCATGATGTTTATCTTAGCCAAAGCGCTGAATATTCATGATTTTTTATCTTAGCCAAAGCGCTGAATATTCATAATTTTTATCTTAGCCAAAGCGCTGAATATTCATGATTTTTATCTTAGCCAAAGCGCTGAATATTCATGATTTTTATCTTAGCCAAAGCGCTGAATATTCATGATTTTTATCTTAACCAAAGCGCTGAATATTCATGATTTTAAAAATTCCTTCGCAAAAGTACGTTCATCATCATCATCACCAAGTGCCATGCCAGCTGGCGTAGGCGTTCATATCTTTCCACATCACTCGGTCTTTGGTGTTCTGGATCAACTCTGCTGCTGATATTCTTCCACGCCACCGTCACAATCCATCCAGCATCATTTCCATTGGTTCTTATTTTCTTCTGCTTCTTTTAACCCCGATCTTTCCAGTCGTCACAATGTTCTCTAATGCCCCTTATCTCATCACATGACCAAAGACAGCTGTTCTAGTTTCATTCGTCTCTCTCAGGCAATCGTCGTTACTTAACCCGGTAGACCAAGGAAATTTGCCA
>JACEFZ010003509.1:0-39517 GCA_014155875.1 Cepaea nemoralis | reverse complement strand
TAGAATGTCCCATCCTTTTTTCCTGGAGTCAGAATAATTGTGCACATAGCATGGTCAATAAAAACAGCAGCTAACAACAGCGTCTAACTTACAAGTACACTAGTTAACATAACAACAGCAGCAGCTAATATTACAAGATTAGCAATTAACATTACAATAACAGCGGCTAACGGTACAATAACTGTGGCTAACATTACTATACTAATAGCTGATATTAAAAGAACAGTGGCTAATGTACAGGAATAGCAGATAACACGACAGGAATAACAGTTAATATGACAGGAATAACAGTTAATATGACAAGAATAACAGAGAACATTACAAGAACAGAAGCTAATAATATAATAACAGCAGGTAACATTACAAAACTAACAGCTAATATTGCAAGACTGGCAGCTAACATTACAAGAATAGCAGCTAGCAATACAAGAATAATAGCTAACGTAACAAGAACAGTAGGAAATATTAGAAGAGTGGCTCATCTCATTTCATCTTGGTCCTCTTGTACCTTGCAGTGATGAGGTGAAGTATAAACAGTGGGAGAGTGCCCACTTACGGGCTTCATGTACTGAGGATCCCATGGACTCTGCTGTTCCCTCTGTCCATCGTTTACATGGCTGGCCTCTTCTTCTGCTTCCACTTGGTCTGCTTGTTGTGGTATACTGTTAGTTGGTAATCTAGTTATATGGCCAAACCAATTAACTTGCTGTTTTCTGATGAAATCTAGCGCTGTTATAACCCCCACTCTAGTCCTGATTTCATTTCTTCTCTTCATTTTCTCTCTTCTTGACACATTGAGTATTCTTCTCAGGAATCTCATTTCTGTTGTAATTTATCTTTTACTTTGTTTCTGTCATTGTCCAGGTTTGGCATTGGTAGCACTGAGTTGGTAGGAAGATTGTGTTGTAGGGTGCTTTTCTAGTATCCATTTATGTGTGTTTATTCTTTAGTATTGGTGCAATTTGTCCAATGAGTTAGTTTGCCTTATTGTATCTATTTTCAATCTAGTCTTCTGATTTGCCGTTTGATGATATTATACTTCTTAAGTACTTAAAGCTCTTTACTGTTTTTTTCAGGGGGTGTTCTTTTAAATAAATCTTTGCTGTTTTTTCTTCATTTGTTGTAGTCTTTACCTCTGTTTTACTTATCCCAATTTTCATATTATGAAGAGAGGCTAACGTTACAAAAATAACTTTCCTGTCCCAACTACCACAGCTAACTACAAGCCTACAAATTCTCACAGTAAAACCTAACAAGAACTATTACATGTTCTATAACACCATACAGAGAGACTTAACAATAACTATTACATGTTCTATACCACAAGAAACTTAACAAGAACTATTACATGTTCTATAACACCATACAGAGAGACTTAACAATAACTATTACATGTTCTATACCACAAGAAACTTAACAAGAACTATTACATGTTCTATACCACCATACAGAGAGACTTAACAAGAACTATTACATGTTCTATACCACAAGAAACTTAACAAGAACTATTACATGTTCTATACCACCATACAGAGAGACTTAACAATAACTATTACATGTTCTATACCACAAGAAACTTAACAAGAACTATTACATGTTCTATACCACCATACAGAGAGACTTAACAATAACTATTACATGTTCTATACCACAAGAAACTTAACAAGAACTATTACATGTTCTATAACACCATACAGAGAGACTTAACAAGAACTATTACATGTTCTATACCACCATACAGAGAGACTTAACAAGAACTATTACATGTTCTATACCACAAGAAACTTAACAAGAACTATTACATGGTCTATAACACCATACAGAGAGACTTAACAATAACTATTACATGTTCTATACCACAAGAAACTTAACAAGAACTATTACATGGTCTATAACACCATACAGAGAGACTTAACAATAACTATTACATGTTCTATACCACAAGAAACTTAACAAGAACTATTACATGGTCTATAACACCATACAGAAACCTAACAAGAACTACTACATGTTTGATAAAACACACAGAAACTTAACAAGAACTACTACATGTTCTAAAACACCACAAAAAAACTTAACAAGAATGATTACATGTTGTGTCACACCACACAGAAACCTAACAAGAATTATTACATGTTGTGTCACACCACACGGAAACCTAACAAGAACGATTACATGTTGTGTCACATGACACAGAAACCTAACAAGAATGATTACATGTTGTGTCACACCACACAGAAACCTAACAAGAATGATTACATGTTGTGTCACACCACATAGAAACCTAACAAGAACGATTACATGTTGTGTCACACCACACAGAAACCTAACAAGAACGATTACATGTTGTATCACACCACACAGAAGCCTAAGAACGATTACATGTTGTGTCACACGACACAGAAACCTAACAAGAACGATTACATGTTGTGTCACACCACACAGAAACCTAACAAGAACGATTACATGTTGTGTCACACCACACAGAAACCTAACAAGAACGATTACATGTTGTGTCACGCCACACAGAAACCTAACGAGTTTTATTACAGCATCTATACCACAACACAGAAACCTACCAAGTATTATTACAACTTCTATAAAACCACATACTCGTACAACTATAAACAAACCTTCAAGGCTATATCCTGGTCAGTTAAGTTGACAATCCAGTATGGACTGTAGACAGTCAGATCAAAGCTGCCATATTTCTCCTTACAGTGAAGCCCAAGGTCCTAGTATAAGAAGACACAACAGCAATCATTTAAATATAAACACAGCAACACATAAAACAGAAAAAAAGAAAAACACAAATAAACATGGTGCAAATGTGATAGGATGTTAGACTGCGAAGTATCATTTTTCCTTGTTGAGTGCCTGGAAGAAAAGATAGGAATGTTCTCAAAATAGTTAAAATGTAGTTTATTTCATTGTAACGGAATAGGAAAACATTAATCCTATACATTTACGCTGGTCTCCATCTTACTTCCTATACCACATTGGACCACACATTACCAAGTCCTAATGAGCAGGGTGAGAAGAGGTTTCCCTTCCCTGACATTTTCTTTCTACAGAAATCTCTGGCACCCATTTTACAAGGACTTAGCTCAGCCATAAAGCTGTGAAGAACGGTGATTGAATCAAGACCAACAAGTTGCTAAGCCAGTGACCTATACAATATGCAATGGCAGTTCCCCAGTTACATAATCACAAATAACCATCCTTCTAAGATTAATTATCATCATATGCCATGCCGATAAGCGTGGGTGGTCATGGTTTGCCATCTCAGACAATCACCAGTCTGAGATCAGACCTAGGTCTTTAACTCAATCATGCCATGTGGCCAAGCCATCCAGGTATATATCTCTTTGTCTTCCTCTTGCTCTTTTCCCATCAATATTTTATGAACTAATGATTAAGTAACTACAACTTAACACACCCATATGAGCTGTGTCTTTCACAGATGTTAGACTGTGGGGATCTACTGACTAGGCTAACCAGGGAGTAAAGTATCCATATTGCAATAAACACTATTTTACTTTTCAAATCATCTCATCTCATCTCATTTCATCATGTTCCTCTTGTACCTTGTGGTGTCGAGATGAAGTATAAACAGTGTGAGAGTGCCCGATTATGGGCTTCATGTATTGATATTCCCACTGACTCTATTTCCCTCCATCCAACGTTTACATGGTCGGCCTCTTCCTCTGTTTCTGTCTGGTCTGTACATCATTGCTTTTTGTGGTATGCTGTTGACATGGCCAACCCATTTGACTTGCTGCTTTCTAATAAAATCTAGTGCTGCTTTAACCCCCACTTTAGTCTTGATTTCTTCATTTCTGATCTTATCTCTTCTTGATACGTTGAGTATTCTTCTCAGGAACCTCATTTCTGTTGTTGTGATTTTTCTTTTCTCTTTTTCTGTCATTGTCCAGGTTTGGCATTGGTAGTATAGAGTTGGTAGGAATATTGTGTTGTAAAGTGCTTTCTTAGTAGTTATTGATACATGTTTGTTCTTTAGTATTGGTGCCATTTGTCCAATGAGTTGATTTGCCTTATTGCACCTATTTTCGATCTCGTCTTCTGATCTGCCATTTGATATTATACTTCCTATGTACTTGAAACTCTTTACTTGTTTCAAGGGATGCTCGTTTAGATGAATTGTTGTTGTTTGATCTTCTTTAGTTATAGTCATTACCTCTGTTTTGCTTGTGCTAATTTTCATGTTATGTTCCCTAAACATTTCGTTTAGACTATTCATGTAGTCTTTTAATTCAGCTTCTGATTTTGCTATTAGCGCTTGGTTGTCCGCAAACAGGAGTTCTCTAATGGTTAGATTTGCAGATGGTTCTTCTTTTATGTTCTCGTCATGCGGTATTCTTGCTGTCTCTGCTTGGCTGGTTTCTTTACATATGTTGTCTATATATGTTATGAACAAGAGAGGGGACAGGACACAACCTTGACGTACTCGTATTTATGCCAAGTACAAAGTCTGGCACAGATAGACATGGAGAATCTGAGGCTTTCTAAATAATGACAGCATCCATGAGTATGGTCAGTACTACACCAGTCACCTTTACTTTCCCAGATAAACCACTAGATACCATTTCAGGAGGCTTGATGAGATGGACATTTTGGATACACTAGACACCATTTCAGGAGGCTTGATAAGATGGACATTTTGGATACACTAGACATGACTTATTTGTCTGACTTGTCTCCTGTTTTGCCACCTTTTTCAGACATTTACTCCTGTACTTTTCTATTATTTCTCCTGTCGGTATGTTTTATGTACAGACATGCTTTATGTATAGACATAAGTGGACACACTAGACAACAGACACACTGAACAATATATAGAGCTAAATGTAACCTAGTTAATTGTAGGCACTAATGTACACTTGTTCAGTCAGTAAGAGACAGCATCATTTGGAGGCTTCATGTTCATATCTTGTGTAAAGATAAAGGTAATGCCATGACAGATAATGATGCATGGTTTGTAAAGTGCTAGTCCTTCACATATACTAGGTCATAAGACCAGCTCACTTCCTCATCACCTTTTCTTCCCAGACAATGTGAAGACAATTCTTAAAATTTGTCAGTGCCCAAATGATGCGACTGGGTCAATCCCAGAGCCATATTGATGAGACAATGTCTTACCACTAATGGGGACTGATCCTGCACCACTGCACATGTCAGCAAACATATTCTGGTGAACGTACAGATTTCCAGTGTGCATGTTCTAATGTTTTCACTGATATCTACATTTAATGTCTCTTCTACAAGTGCCAATCAGTACTAGTTCATTCATTTCTCAGGTTTAAGGGTATTATAAAAAAAAAAAGAACTGTACCATGTAAGCAGTTTGTCCACCATTCTCAGACTGAAATGTCAGAACACTCAGCTCGGGGACATCCAGGCGTATGAGCTTCTTTCCTTTCCACTTCTGGCCTCGATACTCAAGAATCTTTCAGAATGAAAACAACAATACATTTTGTAATAATCTCAATTCATTATGAACATAAAAATATGACTACTTAAATTACTTACCAAAAACAATTTTTGTTCACAAAAATAATGTGATGTATGAAGAAAATAATAAATGAGAAAGTTATTTAAAACAGAGGAAAAGAGGTAATTAACAAAAAGCCAGTCTTGCAATGTTAGCTGTTAGTTTTGTAATGTTACCTGCTGTTCTTGTAATATTAGTTTCTATTCTTGTAATGTTAGCTGCCAGTCTTACAAGTATGCGGTATTAAGCTGATTACATGCAAGTCTTCTACTGCAAATTAAGAAGGCCAAATTCAGGGTAAAAAACAAAGAGGACGTCAAAAAAAGCTACAGGCATACACAAACATAAAGCTTCCTTACGCAGAGGAGAAGAACATTGCAGAAATGTCTATACAATGTAGTGATCAGATTACTTCAACAGCATCTACAGACTGAAATACCTGATGATAAATTGTATTTATACAGAATGAGCTAACAGAGTTCAGAAATAACATGTATTAAGACACTGTTTAGCCAATAAAACTCACTACTTCTGTAATGTGAACAAAGACAAAAGACAATCATGCTGTTGGAGATAAAAAAAACATGTATGCTGCACTAAAACCCATACAATTAGATATATGTCCTTTGTTGTTTGCTGATCAAGAATGATGATGACCATTCATTTCATCCAGTGGGGTTGAAAGTATGACCTTTGAGTTCTAAGATGGCTGATAAGGCCTATTTTGGCTCGAAATGTTCTTTGACAATGTGAGCAAAGAATGCTTGACGTTCCAGGAGGATCCCCTAAAGGAGTTTTTCTGTCCAGCTTTCTTCGCAGCTCTTGCAGTCCTGTTTGCTTCACAGGTTACTGCACCCTTGCATAATGATGTACGCCACGAATTTCCTGGTAGCAGTCTCCCGGGTGTCAAGATGAATTCCAAAAGCTTTCAGTGAGATTTTCAGTGTCTTTAAAGCGTTTCCTCTGGCTGCCTTGGGTGCGTTTACCACAATGCAGCTCGCCATAAAAAAATTGTTTAGGGAGCCTGTGATCTGACATGCGAGTCAAGTGACCAGCCCAGCTAATCTGATTCTTCATTAGTAGAGTGTGGATACTGGGCATGGACGCTCTTTCTAGAACTTCAGTGTCTGGGATCTTGTCTTGCCATTTAATCTTCAATAGCTTCCCAAGGCAGACTGTGTGGAAGTGGTTTAATTCCTAGCGTGTCGATAATAAACAGTCCCTGTTTCACAAGCAAAAAGCTGTGTGGATAATACAACTGCTTTGTAGATTTTCAGCTTTGTTTGCAGGCATATTCCATTTCTGTCCCATACATTTTTGTACAGTCTGCCAAAGGCCGCGCTGGCCTTGGAGATTCTTGCATTTTATTCAAGGGAAATGTGTCTACTTCATCATCAATTGTAATAGCTTGGGAAACAGTGCTGCCAAGATAGGTGAATTTGTCCAAAACAAGTATATGTCCTTTACAAGATGTCACAATCAATCAGCATTTTTTTTTCTATTTCTGATTTACTAGGCAATTTTTTATGTTCAGAAGTTTGCCATTGCTGTTTGAGCGATTGACGCTCAACCCATCAAAATAAATGCCAAGGAGCCCGATTCCAAATTGCCTGCAGCTGATTTCAAACCAACAACTCAGTACGTCAGGGAATTGTGTTCACAGCATATAAGCCACAGCGCTAACAAAAAAACTTACTAGATTGACAACAGATCTCTAGTATGTGAACAACCAACTAGATTACTATGTCTATCTACACTGTGACATTCTACTAAACATTACCCCAGTATGTCAACAACCAACTAGATTACTATGTCTATCTACACTGTGACATTCTACTAAACATTACCCCAGTATGTCAACAACCAACTAGATTACTATGTCTATCTACACTGTGACATTCTACTAAACATTACCCCAGTATGTCAACAACCAACTAGATTACTATGTCCTATCCTACACTGTGACATTCTACTAAACATTACCCCAGTATGTGAACAACCAACTAGATTACTATGTCTATCTACACTGTGACATTCTACTAAACATTACCCCAGTATGTCAACAACCAACTAGATTACTATGTCTATCTACACTGTGACATTCTACTAAACATTACCCCAGTATGTGAACAACCAACTAAATTACTATGTCTATCTACACTGTGACATTCTACTAAACATTACCCCTGGTGACACAGCCACTGTTGATACAAACCAGGTCGATGGTTTCAAGTGCAGTCTCGAGCTCCTCCCCTTGTGTATTGGAGGAAGTGTTTCCCCATGATCTGCCTTTAGCGTTGAAGTCACCACAGAAAATAACATTTCTCTCGTGGCCTAATATGCCACTTAAGCACTGCCACTTCTGGGCGTCCACACTCGCATTGCGGGCATAAACATTAACCAACACGAATGGTATACTGGAATGAACTCTCAACGCCTGTACTTGTATATCGTCATTGTTCCAACTGGACATGTCTAGCTCTGACGCCACCATGCTGTCGCGAACGAGAATCGCCGTTCCCAGATGTCGTCTGTTATAGAAACATTTGAAGCCAGCAATTCGGAGTAGCTGATCGCCCAGTCTCGTCTCCTGGAGTGCTACAATGTCGTTCCTGTAAACTAGGGTTTCTAAGCTCGAGACTGCACTGGAAACCATCGACCTGGTTTGTATCAACAGTGGCTGTGTCACCAGGACAGCAAGCCGTCCATGCGATGAGGACAGTGCTATTGATCTGGCGCTAGTTTCACCTTCACTCACTACAGTGTGTAGATGGGGTGTCCTAGGACACCATGGCAGCGACCACCACCCATGCAGCATATTGGTGGAGAAAGGCAGAACCAGGCAGCACAAGCTAAAGGTAAAGATGTTCCAGTATGACAGTACAGGGCAAGATGTGGTGAGTAAAATAAGACGTGACAAGCGCAGAACGTTTCAGGGCAGGAAGAAAAGGAAAAAAAGCTGGGAGCAGCCACCGTGGTGGAGTTTCGAGGTGGAGAAGGCTTGGGTGGATAAGCGTAGTGCTGTAAGGAGATGGCAAAATGCCAAGAAGAACAGAGCTGGTCATCCTAGTCCCTGCTTGCACTTAGAAAGAGAGATGCACACAAAAGTAAGCTATTTCAAAAAACTGGTCACGGTGGTTAAAAGCGAAAAATGGGCAGAGGTGTGTCAAAGAGTAAGCACAGACAAGTCACTGAAATTGTTCTGGCGACTACATAAAAGCATGAGTGGTGTAGTCAAGAATAAGAGCATTTCTAACTTCCAAGGTGCTGACCTCATCTGGCAGAGGACTGACGAGGACAAGGGCAAAGCCCTATTTGAACGCTACCTTGAGCAGAGCAACCAGACAGACATGGGAGGCCGGAATCTGGCCAAGGAGGTCACCTCAGACAGATGCAAGGCCCAGAACACTTCGGATGAAGACACAGTGACAGTGCAAGAAATCAAGGCTGTGCTTCGACGATCCAAAAAACAGTGCTCCAGGTCCTGATGGCATAAGATACGACGACATAAATAGGTGTACCGACAATGAGCTAGAGAAACTAGCAGACATGTACAACAACAGTATAGGGAGTGCTAGCATCAAGGAGGAATGGTTACACAGCTATCTGATTCCCTTGCCGAAGCCTGACAAAGACCACAAGAAAATTCAGGGATATCGAATTATAACCATGCAGAATACAATAGGCAAGCTGCTGGAGAAGGTAATTGCCAGGAAAATATCAAGCCAACTAGAGAGGCAAGGTGTTTTCCCACCTACCCTGGGTGGGTACCGTCCAAAAAGAGAAACCTGGACCAATGCAGCAGTCTTTGCCCACGATGTCTATGAAGGTTTCCACTCAGGCACTGAAACCGTTGCTGCAGCGATTGATCTTGAGGACGCATACAACAGAGTACCACTGGATTTTTTAATGTTTCAGCTTCTTGAACTAAACGTAAGTCCATTCCTCCTTAGTTGGATCGCTGCAGCTCTCTTCCAACGGAAAGTAGTTTTTAGATGTGGCAGTTGGACTTCGGAACCAACAACAATATATCCTGGCCTACCACAGGGATCACCATTATCTCCGGTACTGTTCAACGCCTACACAGTGAGAATCACCAGTGAGCAGATCACTGGACCTGGCAGGACATTGTCATATGCCGATGATGTTTTAGTGTATCGTCAGGGTAAGGATAGAGAGGAGGTTGCTGTGGAACTACAAACCGAACTCAATCGCATAAGTACTTGGTGTGATGAAGCTGGGGCAATGGTCAACCCAACAAAGGCAACAGTGACTTGGTTCTCGTTGAATAATCATATTGTCAACAATCCAACACCAACTGTAATGCTGTGTTCAGAGACGGTGGAAAGAACGCAGGCAATGAATTACCTGGGGATACGGTTTGATCGAAGCCTTGCTTATAATGTGCACATAGACCAGGTGATAACAAAGGCCAAGCGGGGTTTGGCAGCGATGCGGGTGATGGCGGCAGCAAACTGTGAGCAGCGCCATCTATGTCTTCTGTACGAGGGGCTGGTCATGTCTGTTTTGGAGTATGCAATGGCAATCCTGACTGTCAGCCATAAGCAGATAGAAAGGATGGAAAGGATACAGAATGAAGCTATGCGCATTATTCTTGGATGTACAAGAGATACAGCATGCAGGGCGATGCGCTACCTTCTTGATTTTCCAACCATTGAAGAGAGAATGCAAGTTTGCAGGGCACGTGCCTACCTCAGAATTAACGCAAACACACAGCATCCACTGCATAGTGAAATTAGGAAGGTGAAGGGCAGCAGGTTAAAAAGAGGACGGTCAGTGGATGGGTCAAGCCGAGGACATTCTTCAACAGGTGTGTTCACTTGAGGACTTAGAACCTGGCGAGGAGTGGGTGCAAGTGCCAACAGACTTCTGCACATCCTTTTCAGTTTGCATCCAACTAGATAGAAAAGCAGACAAGAAAATCCGGCTGCTGTTGAGGCTGAAGTACAAGCGTTGATTTTCGAGAATTCGCTAGACAGTGACGCGGTCATCTACACAGATGGGTCGGTCGTCCGACATGTGAGAAGCTCATGGGCCTTTACAGCTCGGGCCGGAGGGAGAATTGTGAAGGAGGACTCTGGTGCTTTCACTGAAACCACAAGTAGCCTGACCATGGAAGTCATGGCAGTAAGTAAAGCAATAACATGGCTCGAGACACAGACATTCACTAGGGCTTGTTTCCTTAGCGACTCAATGAACATGATCAAGAGGATAGAGGAGGGGTCGATCCGAAGAGAATGGTTGCTGCCTCTGAAGCGGTCTCGGCTGGCAAAGATTAGTTTCATCTTCGTGCCAGGGCATGCGGGAGTACAAGGAAATGAGCGGGCTGACAAGCTCGCAGGTGAGGCTACTGTTGAGGGCGGACGCGCCATGGACCAGGCTGACATTCTGAATGCTCTACGAGAAGTGAGACTTTTGCAAGAACCAAGTGATGACTGTGAATCTACAACAATGGCCAGACTGCGAGAGCAGCAAATTAAAAGAGGGGTGGCCAAACAAGAACACTACGCAGGAAGCCAAAGAAGATTGATAAACCAACACAGAACTGGCGTCGTTAGCCGCTACACGCTGCGGGATTTGCTGAGGAGGGGATCCGAGCACTTATGGATTGAATGGTCCGATGTGCAACGAGGATGATCTGTCGACTAACTAACTAACTAACATTACCCCAGTATGTGAACAACCAACTAAATTACTATGTCTATCTACACTGTGACATTCTACTAAACATAAACCCAGTATGTGAACAACCAACTAAATTACTATGTCTATCTACACTGTGACATTCTACTAAACATTACCCCAGTATGTCAACAACCAACTAGATTATTAACTCTTTCGCTACCGTGATCCCATCTATCGGCACGTTGTATTTCCTGAGATGGCAGTCCGCCGATTTAGTGCCACAAAATGATCAGTGGTTTATTTCACATTTTTCTGCTCCGTTTCGGAATTTTAAGTTACAGTAAACTAAAAAGTCGTACAGCCGAAAGATCTCTACGCCATCTTGGTGCGTCAATGGTATTCTAATATATTGGATTCTTGTGAATTTTCAGTTTTAAGGTAGTGTTAATTTGTTTGTTTTGGTTTTTCACAATGGAAACGCCCACCAGTATGCGTCCACGTAGAATGACTTCAGATCAAGCTAGATTATTATTCGAAACTGTTTTAAACAATAGTGATTCCGATAATAGTGATTCAGACAGCAGTTATATCTGTGAATCTAACATTTTAGCACGTGGTGATAAAGATATTACTAGTGGAACGTCGTCTTCAGCTGAGGTGTCTGATGAATTTCCGTCTGACAATGAATGTCAGGATGTCACAATCACTTCTCAGCGGAAAGGAAAGCAAACAGTACAAAATAAGAATAAAACTGGAGGAAAAAACTTGAATCTACAAGCTTCTGTACAGCGTGATGCACCTATCCCATCACCATCGACATGGCAAGATGTGTCAAAAGGAGAAACAAAACCGAAGTTTGAGTTTCGTCCTCGAAGATCTCACGTCAACTCTAAACTTTATCATCTGCAAACACCTATGGATTTTCTCAAAGTTTTTTTTGATGATGACATAGTGGATTGTTTAATTAAAAATGTAAACAAATATGCAGAAAAGATCTTGACGCAGAACACTCCTAAAAGAAAACATTCTAGTCTGTTATCCTGGACCCCACTCACGAAGCATGAATGGCTGAAGTTTACGTCTGTCATTATTGCTATGGGACTTGATCCAAGACCATCTATCAAAGACTATTGGTGTACAAGTGCACATTTATATACCCCTTGGTATGCCACTATGTTTCCCAGGAACAGATTTGAATCTATTTTTCACACCATGTTTCACGTATGTGAACCAGAAGCATCAGGTGAAAAAAAATTGATCCTCTTGTTGACATGATCCTAAAGAGATTCCAGGAAGCATTTTACCCATTTGAAAATGTGTCCATTGATGAAATGATTATTGGATGGAAGGGCAGATTTCAGCACAGACAATACAATGCAACAAAACCTCACAAGTACCACATCAAAACATTTGGCCTTTGTGATTCTGCGACTGGCTATGTGGTGAATTTAAAAATTTACTATGGACGAAACACCGAATACAGTCCGGATGTAGATCCCACAACTGCTCATGCAGTGAAAGTGTTTGCCACACTACTGAATGTTCTCGGAGCTGGCCATCACATCTTTGCTGACATATTCTTGAAGACAAGTGGTGTTTGTTTGATTATTCAGTAAATTAAACATGATTAGCAGTATAGGAGTGTAGAAAACACCTTATAAGTGCAGTTTTTTAAATAATTTTTACCTCTTTAATTTCAGTTGTTATTATTAAACCTCTCATTATTGTCATAATATTTGTAACCTATCAATTAATTATTAACACTGTCATGTTCCTTGTGCAATCCTCTTTAATTTGATATGTAATACAATAGATCTTCTACCATCTTAACCATTTTAAAAGCATTATTGTAACACACCCCTAGTTCCAATTTTCTGCCATAAATTTCTGTTTGGTCACAGCCCAGTTTTTGTTTGGTAGTGAAAGAGTTAAGCTCCCTACGCTGTGACATTCTACTAAACATTAAAGTATGTCAACTAATCACTTGATTATTAAGCCTCCCTACACTGACATTCTACTAAACATTACACCAGTATGTCAACTAATCACTAGTTTATTAAGCCTCCCTACACTGTGACATTCTACTAGACATTACACCAGTATGTTAACTAATCACTAAATTTCTAAGCCTCCCAACAGTGTCACATTCTACTAAACATTACACCAGTATGTTAACTAATAACTAAATTACTAAGCCTCCCAACAGTGTCACATTCTACTAAACATTACACCAGTATGTTAACTAATAACTAAATTACTAAGCCTCCCAACAGTGTCACATTCTACTAAACATTACCCCAGTATGTTAACTAATAACTAAATTACTAAGCCTCCCAACAGTGTCACATTCTACTAAACATTACCCCAGTAGTAATAGTAGTAGGCCTCTTTCAGTCCTGAAGGACTATAGAGTTGTGCCGCTTGGGAGGTGCCTGGCAGCACCGCTGGTGACTGTATAGTCCAATTCGAGAATGACAATCCCTGTCACAGTTTCCGCATCTGTAAGACGAGGCAAGTCCCGCAGTAGGTGACTGTGTTTTAAGCCTGTGCCGCCTATCCTCAGTTTTTTGGATCTGATTGCTCTCAAAGAGCACCAGTCCGTTTCGTACATCTCTTCTCCAGGAGCATCTGTCTGTTGCAACTCTCTCCCACGTGTCTGGATCTATTCCAATGGTTTTCATATCTTGTTTATGCACATCCCTATATCGCATTTGGGGTCTTCCGGTTGGCCTCTTTCCTGTGGCTAGTTCTCCGTAAAGGAGATCTTTGGGAATACGTTCATCCTCCATTCGAGATACATGGCCCAGCCACCGGAGGCGTCTCTGCTTGAGGAGCGTGTGCACATTGAGAAGGGTGTGCACATTACCCCAGTATGTTAACTAATCACTAGATTACTAAGCCTCCCAACAGTGTCACATTCTACTAAACCTAAACATTACCCCAGTATGTAAACTACCAACTAGACTACAATCTCCCTACATTGTCACATTCTACCAAAACACAACTGAGTAATTCAATCAGCTGTTTAATAATGGGTGATAACAATACAAATCATGACCTTATGTTTGTGAGCTTTACTGATCTGAGTTTGATCAAATGACAACTTGCTTTTGTATAATTTTATATATTGGTGTTGAAGAATGCTCATACACCTTAACATGCCTATCTTTTAATGGAAAAACTATATTTTTTGAGCTGCTTTATAAAATATTTTTGAAGGTGTATGATTGTACAAGTAGTGTGTTAGGTTTTTTCTTTATGTTACATTTAATTTTCAAATGGCTTATATTAAACCCATGGCATTTTTCACATATTTAAAAACAAATGTTAAAAACAACAATTCACAATCAATGCCTGATTTGAACATTCAATCAATCAGTCAATCAATCAATCAAGGGCCACCTCTGCACTGAGGGTCTGCTGTAATGAGTCTCAATACTCTCTGTCCTGCATCTTCATGGTGCATTGATATAAGCTTTTTCCAGTCCATTTCTTTGTTGTCCACCCATCTGTAACACTGTCTTCCTCTTGCAGATTTGATGGACCTTTCCTTCAATTTTAACAGTCTATTTCTTGTATGTTTCCACTAATTCTTTCCCTCAATTTGATCACTGAAAGTTTCCAAATGTTTTAACCCCTCAGCCATTTGTGTCTTTCACTATACCCATGTAAAAAACATAAGTTAGTTGCATATCCTTTACAGGATGTAGCAGTCAACCCCAGCATTTTTGGCTCTTTGTGATCTTTTGGCAAGTTTATGTTCATTAGTTTGCCATAGCTTTCTGACCCATACTATTTTATTTAAATAAATCAATGCAAGGCCTGCTGCAAATTTGCAGCAACTATGTGCTGAACACAGTATGCCAGATTATGAACTGCGTTCATAACTCCTTTGCCACTGAACTGTGTAAAAGGAGTTTAAACAAATTTCTTTACAAGTCTAGTCCAACTTTTGACAATTTGCTTCTCAAGAAAACCTTGTCTATTTTCACCATTGTTTGTGTTTACAGTGTATTGAAGAATAATGACTGTCACTACAGACAGATGGACGGACGGACAGTCGGACAGTCGGACAGGCGGGTGGACGGATGGACGGACGGACAGACGCACACACACACACACACACACACACACACACACACATACAAAGATGGGTATATAGTAAGATGGTGAACTAGGCAGTAACAACCTGAAGACGTTAATATATTTGCTTGTTTTACAATAACATTCCTGGGCTGGCATCATAGAGTTTTCTAATAATAATAATAATAATAATAATAATAATAATAATAATAATAAAACCCTAGTATAACATCCAGTCCCCTTTTGGTAGACCAGTATGTTCCCCAGAGCTAATAACAATTGTCACATCATTCATTATTTTAGTGAGTTATGTAGTAGTGATTTTTCCATTTTTCACTATGCCTTTATAATGCATGTCTTTTATATTATTGTTATTCTCAGTGAGCCTCAAATGATGTGTGGATGAAATAATGTATGAAAGAGAGTGACAGAAGGGTAGAGTGTTAGACAGGCCTGCGTGCCCAATTCTTAACCCTTTGAAAACAAAGTTTGTTCGTTCATATACTCTATACAGTACTGTAGCTACCCACAACCCTATAATTACTATTAATTGAAATCATTATAATAGTTGTTCTTTTCTCGTCATCTCATTCCTTTTTGGCTCCTCTATGTAAGCAAGAATTCAACTGAATGTGGCATAGTTACTAGCAGGATCTCTCAAATCACACTTAACTAAAGATGAGGTTTATGACTAAGAGAGAACCTGATAGCTTAACTTGTGGCATGGGGAGACCACTTCTGAAGTGTGTTTTAGATGAGAAAGTAAACTAAATAGCAGTTGCCTTACAGATATCAGTATGATGAATTAAGTGATGATTATTATCCACAACTGACATTGAATTATGTCTGTGATCATGAAATAAACAATGCAGGTCATAAAAATGTTCTTAGTCTTTACAGCCATGACATGCAGGTTCTGTCTCATGTGGTTGACAAGTAACCACAATCATCAGAAACTATACTGATTCTCATTTTTTGAGTTAATACAAGTAAGCATTCCCAAATGCCAATCACTATTTACAAATGATATGTAGCAGATAAAAAAACTTGAACTCATAAATAATATATTTTTAATTTAAATATTTTAAATGCAATTTGAATGATCAAAAACAGAAGACTATCACAGCACACACAAAATGATGAGTTAGGCAGTGCAAATAAAATCCAAAACCCAAGCATAGTATCCTTTACGTTAAAGACTTGAAGAAAGCTGTTGGGAACTAGTGAAATATTGTCAATATTTGAACAAAACTGAGCAGATTAAGTGTTAATTTACCAACATAAATTGCCATATGAGTGCAACGAATTACAGGTTTCATCTATAATAGGTTACAGCTTTATAGAATACGTGGTCAGCTCTTATTCTTGTATAAATTTCACGTATATAAATAAAGAAGCATTTAAACCGAGGGCACGGATAGTATTAGAAGTCATAGTTATAATTACAAATTAAGAAAGAGTGAGATTGAGGTGGAGGTAGGGGTAGAGAGAAGAGAGGAGCACAACAGAGAGACCAATAAAATAGCAACAGACAGAAACCGAAAGTGACAGAGAGATTGATTTAAACAGAGAAATATAAAAAATGAGACAGAAAGTGACTGAGTGAAAGAAACACACAGACAGATAGACAAAAATACAACAGTGGAAGAAAATGGTGGACAGACACAGTGAGTGGGGCATGCAGGCAGATTAAGAGAAAAAAAACAAGAGTGAAAGGAAGAGTGAGGAACAGAGAGAGAGAGAGAGAGAGAGAGAGAGAGAGAGAGAGAGAGAGAGAGAGAGAGAGAGAGAGAGAGAGAGAGAGAGAGAGAGAGAGAGAGAGAGAGAGAGAGAACAGAGAGAGAGAGAGAGAAAGAAACAGAGAGAGAGCGAGAGAGAGAGAGAAACAGAGAGAGAGAGAGAAAGAGAGAGAGAGAAACAGAGAGAGAGAGAGAGAGAGAAAGAAACAGAGAGAGAGAGAGAGAGAGAGAGAAAGAAACAAAGAGAGAGAGAGAGAAACAGAGAGAGAGAGAGAAGAAACAGAGAGAGAGAGAGAGAGAGAGAGAGAGAAACAGAGAGAGAGAGAAAGAAACAGACAGAGAGAGAGAGAGAAACAGAGAGAAACAGAGAGAGAGAGTGAGAGAGAGAGAGAAACAGAGAGAGAGAAAGAAACAGAGAGAGGGAGAGAGAGGGGAGGGGGAAAGACAGAGAAAGAGAGTGCACAGAGATATAAACAGATATGAGAGAGAGAGCACACAGAGATATAAACAGATATGAGAGAGAGACAGAGAAACAGACAGACAGATAGAGAGAGACAGAAGAAAGGGGGTTGGGGAGAG
This sequence comes from Cepaea nemoralis, assembly GCA_014155875.1. Lineage (NCBI taxonomy): Eukaryota > Metazoa > Mollusca > Gastropoda > Stylommatophora > Helicidae > Cepaea > Cepaea nemoralis. The sequence continues at coordinate 21,958 of JACEFZ010003509.1, read as the reverse complement.
TCAATAAAAAAGAATTCATTAAGAGATAAGCTAGTTAGCTAGTGTACATATCTATATGTAAGACTAAGAATTTTGGTCAATAGGAAATAATCTTTCCTTCATAAATAGCTAACCAGAGACACAGACAGCTACACTTTTTCAAAGAGTTATTTAGTGTTGTCAACCTGCTCTAATTCTGCTTCAGTCACTCCATATTTCCAATACCAGCAATTCTGAAACACTAAATTGATGTAAAGGTAGTCCCATAGCAAATTTTCCACTGGGATTTTAAATATTAGGCCTTCACAAATTATAGACATGAGATGGGGTGTTCAGCTCTCTTCCTCATAAACTTCCATCCTTAGAGAAATCAAAGTGTGGTTATCTCCCTCTGACAGCAAACATTCCTCTACTTGTTTTCTATAACAGACATTCCTGGGCTCAGAGTGATCTAAGAAACCCTGTTAGGACTAATAGATAACTATATGGTTCTGGATCTTACAACTGTATATATACAAAAAAATTATTTGTGAAAATAAACCAGGATTACAGCTTTACTGTAGAAGAAGTGATAAACAGAATTTCTCAGTATCATTTTCAAATAATACAAAAACACTGCAATTTACAAATTAAAATATGAAATATTGAATAGAAATAATTAAAATGTGATGAAATACAGCTCAATCAAACAAATGTAGTGAACAGTGAATATTAAATGTGAAAATGAAATGAAAATAATTCCGCCACAAGAAAAACCACAATTGGACAATAGTACCATGACATCCAGAGACTGCTTTGTAAAAATGTTTGGTTTGTTATCAAGAAGAAGAAAAAAAACATTAGAATACCCTAAACTTGTCATGAACATAAACAATCTGGCAACTCCGACACACACCATGATCATACTAACATTAACTCACATATTGCCTGTCCACTCACGACACATTTAACGATGACTTTGACCAAAGACTGAACGTTGTTCTGGCACATTTTATACCAAGCAACTCACCATAGGTTCACTTGTAACTCCATACATGACATATTGTTCTTAGTAAACATGTTTGGGTCATTGTCAGAGGGAATTAATTCATGTATGGTGTTGAATTTGGTATGATTAGTCATTAGTGAAGATCATCATTGCACTCCAGACAGGTCCATAGGTGCTCCGATCTCTTCATTATCATCTTCGCCTGTGTATATCAATTAATTGCACCTGTTCTGTGTTGATTAACCTTGAGAAAAAGTTCATGTCTGGTGGCTCCACGCTTCATTTCCTTTTCCCTCACTCTAGAGAAGGAAACAGATTCCCAAGCATCCTTACAGTCATCTCTTTGTCCTGCATTTCTTATAGCATTGATGATGCTGGGCCCACCCATTGCTCTTCCCTCCTCCATCACTGCCATGTCCACCAAACAATCAGCTTGCACATTGCCTTTCTTGCCTAACTGCCATGGCCCGTGGATGAAAGTTAGCTTGACTAACTATTAGTGATGTGCTCATATAAGACATATTTTCCTTAGCAAACACATTGTGGTCATTGTAGGATGTAAGTAGTCAATGTATGATTGTTAACTTGGTATACAGTAACATAAGCCCATTTATATCCAGTTAAGTCTTGCAGTCCCAAGCAACACACGTGTGATTGACTATTATGCATGTATACCAATCATCTTGGCATGTATAATTGTATTTTTTACATTTAGTGAGGACAGACTAAAGATATCTGACAACATATGTAATTTATTCAAGGTGTATTTACTACGACCCCTGTGTAAGCAAAGCTTGTGATTTTGCTGTTGATATTAGCACTCCCATTGGGCATCAGCTGTGACCTTTGTGGACTGGAAGAGTTATGGCATGCTGATAACATAGTTAGGGGTACATTGTTGCCTGTGCGTGGCTGGGACCCGTGCGGGAAGCAAACAATGGTAATACTGTAACCTTCCAGGCATGTCATCAGAGGCAACCATGGAGGGTTGGCTTGAGACTGGCTACCTCATGCTGCAGACAACTGAAGCTGCAAAACTGTACCAATCATGAACAAATCTACGCAAGGCTTGGCATGAAGTGGTTTAGGGCCTATCCTATATTGAGAGATGGTGGAAGAAGGAAGAGAAACTGCACTCTCCCAAGGAATCGTCACGTCCGGCACATGGCTGCTTAACTACACCTCTGTATGCTGTGCCTCCCAATTGCCCTGGCTGCGTCTTCAAGGCTACATGTGTAGATTTTGGACATTGATGATGCCAATATGCCATGCGTTTTGAGCGAGACTTTTCAACAAATGAATTTTCTAGCCAAGCAATTTTCCATTTGGCTTCTGATTTGACATATACAGGAAGCACGTTTTTTTGCCCTCACATCAACAGTATTTCATTTACTGCATGTTGTGGGCGTTTGAAACAAGCTGTCAATTAGTAGGATTTTCTGTCATTTACTGCACATCATAGGCGTCCGAACTGAGCTGTCATTTAGTATAACTTTCTCTCCGTGGACATTTAAACCTGCGATACAGTAGTAATTGAATTTGACAGACAATAGAGCTATTTGGTCGACTTAGTAATGTTCACATTCGACAGACATCATTTTCTCATGATTTGGGGGTGTCTTGATGAGTGTCAGAAAAACACTGAGATCCCCTGATTTATCCGCAGTGTACCACGTGGACATAACAAATAAAACAAATATATATGAATAACTCACCACAATCTCTAAAGTAGTCTGGTTAACTGAAGCATAGCTCAGTGGGGTATGATGGCCTGCATCTACAGTACAAGTCTCTGTTGTGCCCTGAAACATGGACAAGTACACAAGGTCATTATGCAGAACCAGAAGTAAAGCACAGTCAGTGTTAATTCCTGAATTCAGCATAATGTAAGAATGGACGATTTATCACAATTAATATAATGTGAGGAAGGCTAGATGAGTTTATAACAGTGTATGGTCTCTGGAAGATCAAATTATAGAATAACTAATCTTAATTAATATTGTTTTCTGTGGATTATTGTCTAGTGCTAGCTGGACATCTAATAGAAGTATTTCACTTGCTGTTACTAAATAAATATAACAGCTATATTACAGCATTTTGCTTCCTAATATAATCATTTGTAATGTCTTTTCTTGCTCGCTTAAGCACGTTGCTCATGCATTTTGCCTCTTCCGTTGCAATTTGTCTTTTCTTCCCCTTTGTTGACATTGTCCAGGTCTGACACTGATACAATAGGGTGGGAAGGAAATCTGTGTTAAACAGTGCTCTTTCTGTTTCTAATATCACATGTTAGTTCTGCTGTATCAGCGCCCAATAATGTGGCTTGCTAAGATGCAGTCAATCAATCATGTGCTATTCTCACAATGAAGGTTGGCTGTAGTAAATCTCCAACACTTTCTGTCTCTCACTCTGTTTGTACAATTTGACAGGTTGCTATATGTCCATCTCTGGATGTTGTATTCCCACTTGCATCTTTCCTACCTGCCTTCTGGGTGAAGATGTTATTTTGAATCTGTATTCAATTTCATACTAATTTCTTTCATCAGATGAAAGTATACTGCCTCCGTGTGCAACAGAAAGAGTTTGACTTTGCTTGCTTGTCTTCTTTGACAGGTGTCTTAGTGTGAATGTGACAATGTTGCAGCTCTTTCCCTCAATGTTCTGGTAAGGATATGAACATGACAAGTGTGCCTATTGACAGTAAAATGCTTTGGGAAAAGGCAGTACACATGTACAGAGACTAAAACATATCCACTGAAAAGAAGGAAACAAAGTAATTTACAACAAGTAAGTGATGGTTGCATTAATTCAGTAATAGACATATTTTAAAACATATAACAATGATTAAATGGGCTGAGTATGTTTCACATTTCTGGTGTAACTACAGATAAAACTTCAATACATAATGAAGAAGCGTAATAAATCCTTTCAACCGAAATACATAAAACACATTGTCATGTTTCAATGTTACCATTTATGAGACTGTCATGACTTTTTATTTACATAATTGTGGTTTACCTGGGAGTATAGCAGACACCTCTGCATATCTTAGTAACTTCTGGTTATGTGTATTTAAAAAAAAACACATAGAAATCCTGTGTCTACAGCATGTCCAAATTCCACTACATGGTATGTTATTGAAGACGACAGCTCTTTCTAGCAGCTATTAGGTTTAATTGGTTGGCCAGAATTTTCCACTATTAGCTTTCTAATTCATTTAGGGATGTGTTCTGATATTCTACTTTCTGTCTTCCCCCCTGCCTATGTTAATGGACTGGCATTTACACTGATATATGCAAATGGATTTGGCATACAATGGTAGTTTCTATCACTGACTGGGTTGCTATAAAGATGATTTTGTATTTAAAAACTGCAACTGCGGCATAGTATGTTTAGCTATTGTTTTCAGTCGGTCATGTGAATGTTGCATCACATAATCCCCACAAAAGGTTAGATGAATAAACACTAGGAGTATGGGGATCAATTAGATGGTGGTTTGGGGGATGACAGTGGCAATGGCCAGGGCAAAAAATCCATACAATTCTCACAATCTGTGATCTCTGAAGTAAGGTGAGCCATTCCACATGAACCAATCATTTCTCTACTTTACTAAGCATACTCCTCGAGTCCGTGATGACAATGTGTGTTGCAGTGGTCTCTTCCAACCCACGGAATGCCACTGTGACTGCTTCCACCTCCATTCTCATGCTGGAGGTCGTAGCCTCAGATGCCATACTCTCCTTTTTCAAGAATCATCCATTAGCCTTCGCAATGAAACCCCAACCACTCAATTGTTTCTCACCACTGACCTATCAGTATAGATCACCATGTCACCTTGATGTGTATTACTCTGGATCAATTGTTGCACCTCAAACTCTGTGCGTCCACTGCCCATTCTCTGCACTCACGACCCAGTGTTACTATTACATTGTGCCAATCGGTCCTGTCTGTCGTTACTTCAAACATTATATATGTATACAAATAAATTGTCCCGAACTAATTTCCTGCTAAGGATATGTAATGTATTAGCACTATCAGAAGATTGATAAACCAGCACAGAACTGGTGTCGTTAGCCACTACACGCTGCGGGATTTGCTGAGGAGGGGATCCGAGCACTTATGGACTGAAAGGTTTGATGTGCAATGAGGATGATCTGTCGACTAACTAACTATTAGCACTATCACATTTTACACTAGAGCACTGGGGAACAGGTGGCCAATCCGACCGTGCTCATGACATTACCAGCTCAGTTCGCTATCAGTTTCGCTAGCACTCCCACCTACTGTATAAGTACTGTTAATAAAATTAGAAGATTTCACAGCCAGCTGCAGTCATAATTTGTGTCATCTAATACTGTTCTGATGCTCCAAAACTGTCACAATGAGCCCAAATATCTATTACCCCAGAAGACAGGACACTACACACAACCTTTCAGTAAGTATTTTTGTGTGACAACAGTTTCATTCACAAAGATACCTTACCTCAAGAGTCACCTGCAGATTGACAGGCAGCAGATTATGGAAAATAACTGTCGAGTGCAGGTGAAACGTGATCATCTGATCCAACAATTCCTCCGTGTTCTCTCTGTAGATCTTCTCAAGCTTGGGCAACACCTACATGAAGGAAATAGTGACCAATGCAGTTGTTCTTCATTCTGTTCAACCCTTCAGTGCTATAACTGGGATATATGGTGTAAATTAATGTTTCCTGCAAAGGATTGTTTCTTTGTTTATTCATATACTTTTAGCCATTATTATGATTCCCACTTTCTTTATACTGTTATGTAGTGTTATATAATTCCAGAAGCTAACTTGTATAACTGTGTTAATTGGTAAGATTACAAATTCTATAGACATGATTATCCACATTGGTGCTATTACAAAACAAATATGGCATGTCCTTTGCAGGATGTTGCAATCAATCCAAGGTTGATTTTCTAGGCAATGTTTAGTAGTTTGTCACTGCTTTCTGAAAGAAATGTCAATATTTAAGCCCAACTGATCAGTGTGGGGAGTGAACCCACTGCCCCACCATAAACATTGACCTCTATACAGTTTAATTTATTTGTATGTACTTTTCACTAGTGAATCTATCAAGTGTTGCTAAATCGTATAAATGTAGCATGAGAAATAAATTCACAGGCCTTAATTTGTCTTTATATAAGAGAAAAAACACGAGAAGTATAAATCAGAAAATAAAGAAGAATAAATTAAAGGTCAATCTGTAAAACAGAAGAGTAAAAAATAAAATCAAAACAGACATATCTATCCATATGTGTTATTTGAATGGCCTCAAAAGTTCACTTGTAATTGCTAATTCTGTGTATTGTGAATGTAATAATCCCACCCTTATTATAAATGTGACTTCATCATCATCATCATCAAGGGCCGTGCCAGTTGGCGTAGGCGTTCATGGCTCTCCACAAATCTTGGTCTTTGGTGTTCTGGATCAACTCTGCTGCTGATATTCCGCCATGCCACCGTCTCAATCCATCCAGCATCATTTCTCTTGGTCTGCCTCTGCCTCTTTCCCTCGATCTTTCCAGTTGTCACGATGTTCTCCAATGACTCTCTTCTCATCACATGACCAAATAAAGCTGTTTGTCTCTTTCTTATTGTTGTATATAGTGTTCTAGTTTCATTAGCCTCTTTCAGACAATCGTTGTTAGTTACTCTGGCTGTCCAAGGAATTCGCAACATTTGTCTCAAGAACCACATTTCTGTTGCTTCTAAGTTCTTCCTAATTTGTTCATTTACATTCCACGATTCACTGCCATACAGCAAAACAAGTTCTATATAGCACTTCAGCACTCTCTCTCTTACATTCATTGATACTTACTTATTGCATAAGATACTCTTCATTTTCTGAAATGTGGCTTTTGCTTGCCCTAGTCTGCTCTTAGGGTAATGTGACATATTCTTGTAAAACAAAAGGCTAAGCATGAACAGAGAAGATATATTTGACACAACAGTGGTGACAGAAGGCCCCCCCTGTTCACACCTTGAGGTGTAGTGGGTACATAGTGCGAGCCCCATACATTTATAAACCATTCCACACTTGATGGGTCATGTGATCAGTGTCACGCTAATCACCTTGACACCCCCCCCCCCCCCCCCCCCAGGACATTTTCTGGTCCCCATTTTAGACTGGGTATACCTGGGAGCTCTGGTCCATTTTTAATCTCTCTCTAAATGGAGATTCAAACACTGGGCTGTCAGTTCCCACATCCATGCATCATGTACCATGCCGGAAAGCGTGGGCAGTCATGATTCGCCATTTCACTCGATCACCAGTCGTGGATCAGCTCAGTGTTCCTGTCTCGACCATGCCATGTGGCCAAGCCATCCAGGTATTTACTTCTCGGTCTTCCCCTTGGTCTGTTCCCTTCGATCTTGCTAGTTGTCACCAAGTTCTCCAATTCACAGGTGGTGGATGAAATTTTGAGGGCACCCGATAGATAGTTGCTGGTTATAGTCTCAACTTTCGCGACGAGAGGCAGAAGATCTCTTTCACGGGACAATGGTTAGCGTCACCGACCAGAACTGTCACTGCCAAGGAAGGAAAGCAACAGCAAACTACCTTCTTTAAAAGTGCCTAGTTTTTTTATGATTCGCCTAACAGTTCCCACAAGACAGTGTTAATTGTGATATATTAGATAAAGTTCACCCCTTTCCTCCTTGATCTGTCCCAATTGTCAGGTACCTCCTTCTCAACTTAGTTGATGGGAGTGATTCCTCAACCTAGCTTCACACTGGTTGTTTAGAACAGACAAAAAACATTAAGTCTCCTCATAGATAAGCCAATCAGAGACTATTAAAACCGATTATTTGTACAACAGAAGAGAGAAAATACTAACATTGAAGTAGTAAGCAGGCTTGTCCTTATTATTAGTGACTTCACAGGAAATCTGTTTAACTTTTGTATTCTCTCCTACTCCTTTCCATGATACACCCTCTTTGGACACGGCATAGCTGGAACAAGAAAATGCATAATATTAACATTACAGCTGACTGATGATGATTTTCTTCCTCCTCCTTCTTCATTTGTTGCTGCAGCTGCCACTGCCTAGCCCTTCTTCAACTTCAGTTTTCAACCATAAAAGTAACTGGACATTTTGAATTTTGAATTCTCAGAACAAATCTGCTATTTCAGAGTTTCAGTAAAACTTATGGGTGTAGGTTACATCATTCTCTTAATATCTGTTAATGTCTATGTTAATGTTCTCATGTAAACTTTAGTCCATTGCTTGTTGAGTTGTATCTTCAGGGACTCTATTGCACTTTCATGTTCCACATGACAACTAAGCAATGACAGACAGTTGTCACTTCTGTATCACACTGAACACTTTTCTGTGTATATTACATGTGTTTCTTCCAGGATATTATTTTTTTTAAAACTCATTTAACAAGTTAATGTTGTCTATTCTGAAACTACACCACTGACATGTACTCTTAAGTACTCTAAAATGACTTTCATAATGTGTGCGAATGATCCTTGTTCAGATTAATCCTCAATGCAAACTTAGTACTGTATTCCTTATCAGCTACCTGTAACCATCAATGGAAGATCCTTCTTGTGAATACACAGACATATTCAAAGGAAACTAATCTTCCTAGTAAAACATCAGATCATTATGGCAACAACATGATATTTGTAACCGATAGTGAAAATCTACACATGGGTATTTGGTACTGTAGTCCTTACCAGCCATCTTCAGTCTTTGGTTGAAAGATTATCTCCCCTGCGGTACTACAGACAGCATCCAATGGGACAGGAAATGTGGTTTCTGGCCCAACCTCTCCCACAGAAACAATGCCTCCATCACCTCTGTACATGACCTCTATTGGTAAACTCAGATGGTTTCTTACCTTGGAAAAGTGTCATTTAAAAGAAAATATTACATTACGAAAAATAATCAAAAGACAAAAAGTGAAAATATTTCACATTGGAGTGTGGGGTTATATCCGCTCTTCAAATATACCAGGTCATCATGAGGTCTGTGATAACTTCATTCTTTCAGGAGAAACATGTAAGAAACAGAATGACTCCCATGCACACTGTAGGATGTGCATTCTTAAAACAACAAAAACAAGTCCAGAAGCAGAACCTGCTAAGGACCCTCACCTTTAGTAAGCCTGAACTATGAGCACAGAGGTCAAATCCTCGTCCAACCACGCTCATGACATTATCAGTGAAACCTACTAATGATTACACCAGTAATGCCCAGGTCATGCAGGGCTGCTTTTTTGGTCTGGTTTCTCATAAAGAAACTAGTGAATGTAAATTTGCCAAGAGATCACAACAGCAAAAAATGTTGGTGTTGACCTGTAAAGACCTGCAACTAACTAACTTTTTCTCATACGGGATCACTTTCATTGCACACAGATATCTCCATAAGTGCTCCGTTCTCCTCCTAACTCAAACCTGAGTCTGGAGAAACACAGCTCAGTGCATGAACTCCGTAGCGCCGGCGAGGATCCTGAAATACTTTGGGAAGATTTTTAACTTGAAATTTTGTCTGGGCAGCACCGTTAGGCTACTCTTTTTCAATTTCCAGCTGCCAAGGGATTTTTTACGTGCGCAACAATACACATGGGCGTCCGATCTCACTAAGAAGTGCACCAGTGAAAACCTTGACTGGGGAAATCATCACTGGTAAGAAACAGCAGATGGATAGATGGGTAGAGCACTATGTGGAGCTTTACTCAAGTGAGGCCAACCTAGCGGATGATGCCCTCAACGCCATAGTGGCCCTGCCAACTCTTGACCACATGAACACACTTCCCATAATAAAAGAAGTTAAGTGTGCTATAAATGAACTTGCATCTGGCAAGGCTCCAGGTAAGGATGGGATTCCAATAGAGGTAATCAGGAGTGGGCAAGACACACACACTCTACAGATCCACCAGCTAATAGTGTTATGCTGGCGAGAAGGACAAGTCCAACAGGATTTCAAAGATGCAAGCATCATAACACTGTACAAGAACAAGGGCAATCGGAGCGACTGCAACAACTATAGGGGTATCTCACTTCTGTGTATTATTGGGAAAATCAAAAATCAAATGAAATCAAATCAATATTATTTTTAGTACAATTTTTTTTTTAGGGAAAGTATTTGCCAGAATTGTTCTGCATAGACTTCAAGTCCTGGGAGATCAAGTCTACCCCGAATCACAGTGCGGCTTCCGACAGAACCGGTCTACCATTGATATGATATTCTCATTGCGACAAATGCAAGAAAAATGCAGAGAACAAAATCAACCACTGTTTATTGCCTTCATCGACCTCACAAAGGCATCTGATTTGGTCAGTCGTGAGGGTCTGTTCAAAGCACTAAAGAAGATTGGCTGTCCACCAACTCTTCTGTCCATTGTGGAATAGTTCCACACAAGCATGAAGGGTATAATCAAGTTTGATGGTGCAACTTCTGAAGAGTTTGAAATCAAGAGTGGAGTTAAGCAAGGTTGTGTACTAGCTCCCACCCTCTTTGGGATATACTTTTCACTTCTACTGAAATATGCCTTTCATGATCAGGATGCCAGTATATATATATTCACTCACACTCAGATGGTGGCCTCTATAATGCTCAGAGATTGATGGCCAAGACCAAAATTAGGAGGGTACTAATCGGAGAGTTGCTTTTTGCGGATGATGCTGCAATTACAACCCACTCGGAGGAAGAATAACAACATCTACTATCTGCATTCTCCAATGCTTGTTCTGAATTTGGTTTAACAATTAACAAAAAGAAGACACAGATTATGTCACAAGGTGCACATGGGGTACCATCAATCTTTATTGACGACGCCGAAATAGAGATGGTAGACCATTTTACATATCTAGGATCAGAGGTAAATAACAAATTATCCCTAAATCAGGAAATCAACATCAGGATTGGTAAGGCAGCAACAACAATGAACAGGTTAGCAAAAAGAGTCTGGGAGAACAGGAAGCTTACTGCCAAAACAAAAGTCCTCGTCTACCAAGCCTGTGTACTTAGTACTCTTCTTTATGGCAGTGAGACCTGGACAACTTACTCACATCAAGAGAAACGTTTAAACAGCTTTCATATGTGGTATCTGCGAAGAATACTTGGTATTAAGTGGCAAGACAAAGCCACAATTACTGAAGTATTGGAAATATCAGGTTGTGTGACGATGTGTTCCATGCTCAGTCTTCGTAGACTTAGATGGATAGGACATGTTAGGAGGATGGATGATGGTAGAATACCAAAGGTACATCTTTTTGGTGAATTACAGATGGGTAGGAGATCTCAGGGACGGCCTCTACTACGATACAAAGATGTGTGTAAGCAGGGACATGATTGATACAGGCTTTGAAAATGCACATTGGGAGCAAGTCGCCGCTGAATGTGTTGCATGGAGGGCAACTATCAGAAATGGAATAAAGATAAAGGAGAAAATGATTGTAGATAAAGCACATACAGAGCGTGAGAGACGTAAGATGGTACATGATGGTGGAAATGACCATGTTTTCACATGCATCCACTGTGGACAAACATTTGTAGAACGAATTGGCCTTATAGTCACACTCGCTACCGCCATGGGTCGTAGTTATTAAGCATTTTTGAAGCACAATGTACCAAACTATCGTCTGTCAAGACGGAAAGGTGCCAATGTTCATTTGACAACTGACTGAAAGGCCTGGGTAAAAGTAATAATAACATAATCACATCTGTGGATAATAAGTGGTGTCACAATGGATGCAGATATTGTCAAGGATGCCTACTGCTCCCAACATCAGCAACACGTACAAGTGTAGCAATGTCACAGCCTGTCCAGTGATTAATGTTGGCACTTCAGCATCACTGTCGCCTCTCCATCACTTGCAATCAACTGTACCCTGAAGAATAGATTCCAACATACAATCGTGGAGAGTAGCATGGCCAAGCTAGAAATATTTTCAAAGTTTCTGACGAGAGTGAAGCAACTTGTTGAGTTATGCATCGATGAAATAGTTGAATCTAGTAACTGGCTAGGGATGGATTAATAAAGAATGAAGACGTCAAGAGTTTAAAACAAAACAGTGACTTACCTGCAGCATTGAGACAAACGAAATAACTTTCTGCCCAATGTGAGCTTCTACATTGACTACAATCTGGGACTTTCCAATAGTAAACATTCGCTTCCTGGCTTGTTTGATGGACAGCTCATGTTTGGCATCACTGCCTGCCAGCTGTGAATACACAAATCAGTATAAACACAATGCACATAAATATATAGCTCTCCTACACTATGGAAAACATAAAACAAGCTGCCATAAAACTTGATAATGAAGTATGTCAATATCAGCCTATTAAGAGAGGTGTGCGACAGGGATGTGTAATGTCTCCAGATCTTTTTTCCCTATACAGTGAAAATATTTTCAGAAATATACAAGATATAAAAGGAATCATCATTGGAGGAAGAACCATCAATAACATTAGATATGTAGATGAAACAGTATTGATTGCAGACAATGAGCAGGATCTGCAACATTTAGTAGATGCGGTTGTTGCACACAGTGAACAACTAGGGTTAAAATTAAAATGTAAGAAGACACAGATTATGGTCATCACTGGGAAGGAAATACCACAATGTACCTGCCAGGGTCTGTGTCTGGGTCTATCTGAATGAGCTACTATCAATACTTGTGTAGCAACACTTGTCGTGTCCAACAGGGGATGATTCTTTCTTCTCTTCCTCTCCAGTCAGAACCCTGGTCATCTCGCAGCACATGAGTATATCATGGTTACTCAATCATACGTCATAAACCTCACCCACTCGAACTGCAGTTAACTTAAACAAGAGTGAACACAAAGACTGTTATAAGTTTCCTACGTATAATATACACAATCACATAATCGAAGATGCCATCACTTATTCGGACAGTCACATCACATTACACTACATTACAGATTAAATGCGTGGCTCAATATAGAGCCATAACGCTGTCTACTTTTCACCATGTCCACACAGGACGATGGATCCACGCCGACTAACTTGTCCCGAGCTCACTTCCTGTCACCTGGGCAGTGAGCTCCAGCGTTTTTCACGTTGTGTGGAAAGCCCCTGCTTTCCCCGTTCCCGTGTTCAATTCTGAACACAGTCGCAACCTGTACTCTGTGACCCAGGCTATAACTGAACCATGCCATGACGTCGTCAGGCTCATGGCATTCCCCCCTTCCACGGGCAAAAATTGAGAATCAATTTTGAAATATCCAATTTTCAGTTATGTAAGCAATATTAATGTAGTTCTAATTCTAATTTAACTATCTGTCGTCTTTCCATAAACCTTGTTAAGTTCTTGTCACTCTGAAATATACAACTAGTTAATTATTCTCATCAACATATAAAGTACATCCAAATGCATACCTCTATTTTGTCCTACAACCTTTTATCAAATTACTATATAACAATATCAATGTAACTGTTCTTTGTAACATTGAATCAGAATTTCTACATCTAAATTCTAATCTGTCTATATATGAACCCTCAGTTTGTAATATGACTCCGAGACTTAATATTTCCATTCTATTAATGCTATGATGGTATCATAATCAATTCCGCGTTTTGTTGGCAGGTAGCGTCTATAGTGGTCATACAAGACTAACCATCACTCAGCTTCATCTGCTCATCCTCACCACTCATTTGCTAAGCCACTCGTCCCAGGTCTAGAAGATCAGCTGTTATCGCGTTACATACAAGGCCACCTGTACAACGCAAGCCAGCGTTCCCATGGTAGATAGACTGATACCCGACTGCAAGGCTTATCCAAGGAAGATACTAAGTTCCAAGTACCGCCAGCACATCTTTGCTGTTTTCGCGTTACCATACTTGACCACCCGCATCTCCAGTCAGTCAACCACTGCAGCCACAGCCTTCCACCACCGCCCATGCCTATACAAAGTTCCAAGTACCGCCAGCCTAAACATCCTCTTTGACTCTGTCGTTGTAGACCCAGCGTATAGCAATGAACATAGTTGCAGCTAATAAGCCTGAGAGCATCTTATATTACCGGCCGTTTCGTTCCATTTGACCAACTCATTACGCTTCAACTGCCACAGCTTCTATTGTGTCTTCATCCTCTATATCGTACTCTCATCAATTTCATTAGTGATTCCAATACTAAGTATCCTATAAATCTAACCAATTTCTTCTTATATTAATCAAAATCAATCAACAAATATCAATAAATGCAACATAATAATAAATATGAACACAAATATATGTCTCCATCAATCAATTAATAACACAATTAAATAATATCTATACTCAACCAATAAGTAATTATATTCTCATTACTAAAATTATATAGCATTTACATAAATAGTTTCACAATATTCATTAATACGTATAAATAATAAATATGTAATAGTAATAATAATTATCTAACACCCAACATCAATCATATAATTATATAACCTATAATATAATGCTATATTGCAATAATAACAATCATTGCTTATAATTTAAGTTCCTCTATTCATAAAATAATTACTAATCAATCTCTATATAATTACATAATCATACTCATATTGCAATATAGCTTCCTTTCCAATAACATCTCTTCAATTTCAATTCTAACTCAACCTGTATGGCTATGTGGCACCATGACCACGTGTTAGTAATACATGCAATCAATCATCAAGTTATTTACATAGGTTAGTTCTGTACAGTCAGTTAATTCATAGTGCCTCCATACATGAGTGAGTCTCCATCTGCCACTAAACCACAAATATTAACAACCTGCAATGCGAGACCGCCATCACACAGCGAGCACACACTCAGCTCACCCGGTGTTAGCAACCCCACATTAAATGATGCCAATACCCATATGGTTTTACCTACCCACTACTGTTGTCAATCACAAAATCTTTCAAAATTAAAATATAAACCTAACAAATATCGAAATGATCTGTGCCGCCGGTCCCCGTCACGGATTATCATTTAACACATTCATTCCATTCACATCAACCACCATAACCCGTATCAGAGATCAGCCGCCCACATGACGTAACTTATCATACTATCAATATTGACAAAGTCATCTCCGGTTTCCATCCCAACTGATGTTTTCTCCCAGCGATCTCTGCCAATGCCGTGCTAGAGTCGACCAGTCTGATGTTACCAAAGAGAACACTGCACTGCCAAACACCGCTCGGATATCCACCCATTTGACATGAATTCCCATTCACTAAAGATAGTATTAACCAAAATCCACTAATGAAAATTAAACCAACTACCACACTCAACCATAGCATGCAAGACATAATGATGTTAACCTAAATAATTTTCCATGCCACAAACTCAACTTCAGAGAAATTTATACAGTGGAAAATATGAACTAAATGCTTAGAAATTATGTTCCACCATAGCCCAAAACAATGTCGCGTATCATAACCCAGAGACGCGACACCGGTCAGGTGTGATGTAACACAACCTCACAAGCTGTTATCATTTGTAAGCTATTTTTATTTCTAGACCACTCTTTTCCGCAACAACACTCTGTTGTGTATCATTAACCCATACACACAACAACAGTTAGTTGAACCTACAATCACATATGCCCAACACCCCGCATAGCAAGTCCCCCGCCACATAACAATTACCCATGCCATATTTCGGAAGGCTGCTCTACAAGATGCGAAACATTCTTGAGAAATGCTCTTGTCGGCACAGAAAGATTACCCACGAACCATGCCGGCAATGCACGTCTCCAGTTGTAAACAAACTCACTCATGCGAAATTCACTTCGCAGGTGTTTATTCCCTATCTGTTAATTTTCCACTGGACAAACAATTGCCAATTCTATTTTAAATAACAATAAAATACCTGAAGAAAAATAATAATATCCTCCTCAAACCTGCATGCAAGAAATGATGATGATCTAAATTAACCAAACTTCTGCATGCAATAAATCATTAAGAACCAAACAAAATAATTACTAAAATTATAACAAAATTCAGAAATCATGCATAAAAGTAACCTATAACCAAAATTAATTATAACAACATAACCGTAAAATATTCTACAGTATCGTCACTAATCACTACTATCATCTTATTATCGTATACTGTTCATTAAGACTATTGGTTTCCACACATAAGTACTAGTACTCCTTAACTATTATTACACTAACTGTGAACTAGTACGTTGTTCAATAATTATAATTATAGTTATTTCCTAACGTAGGCTGCACTCAAATTATTACATAATGCTACTACTTTACTACCAAGTAATTTTATATGCATTCGTTAGGTTACTGTCACATAAAACAAATTCACAATTACATAAACATATCTAACACAAACTAAACAATAACAACATATCACAAATATAACTACACATGCTTAATAATAATATAGACTAATGTTAAATACTAATTGCACAACGCTAATGGCTTCTATATTGCCCGTTCTTAGCTTAAACTGTCCTGCTGTTTGTTTACAACTCTCCTAACTTACACTGTCTAATCACACAGTTACAATATTTAACCTAATTTCAGTTGATCCAATAGCCCACTTAATGTTTTTACGGCAACTATGAACTACACACACACCAGGCCCCTCGAATATAACACGGTGTTCTGTCAAATACCGGCACTCTTACAAGTTCACTCAGTTCCGGTGTTTATTAGAAAATGTTCCCGTTTTACAATAGTTTATTTCAGCCTGGCTGATCACATCCTGATGTCTCAAATTGTTAACTTGTGTGTCGTTTCTTGAATGTACACGCTGTAGCCAGCTATGACTGTCGCTTCTCTGTTGACCATATGTTCATCAACACAGTAGACCTGTCGACCGTCTGACCTCACTTGTTGACACAGCAAGCCTGTCACAACATCTGTAGGCCTGATTCATATTTTCTCTTGCTGTGACCTGGTTTTAACAGTTCGTACGGGGAATTCCCATGTTTACATGTGTCCATTGCCTCATTAACATAATCAATACTTGCTGTTGACGCCTTGATTTGTCTTTATTCACACTTCTAATAATTTCACAGTTCAACTTAGTGACACCTTTGTAAGAAATCAAATTCTCTTGTTCTTTAAAGTCCTGCAACCATATCTTCAATCACATAGTACTAACTGTTTATATACTTTACATAGTCACATTTCCAATACTTGATAAGACATTTAATTATACACTTGTTGACTACATCTTTTTGCCGAATCTGTTCAATTGTTCACATGCCTTTTATAATGCGTACAGTTCAACGCCTGTTTTGTCATTTTAAATTCATTATGATAGCAGGAGTTGGTGATTATGTTTCTCGTTTCATCATGTGTGATATCAACTTTTCCGTTAGCCAATTCTCTACTTGTAGAATGATACTTTGTGGCTTAAACTTTACGTTGGCACGTGTTACGTATGTCAAATCATCATCTGTGGCCTCAGGATTCATATGGACGATAAACCCCCCAAGTGCCAGGGTCTGTGTCTGGGTCTATCTGAATGAGCTACTATCAATACTTGTGTAGCAACACTTGTCGTGTCCAACAGGGGATGATTCTTTCTTCTCTTCCTCTCCAGTCAGAACCCTGGTCATCTCGCAGCACATGAGTATATCATGGTTACTCAATCATACGTCATAAACCTCACCCACTCGAACTGCAGTTAACTTAAACAAGAGTGAACACAAAGACTGTTATAAGTTTCCTACGTATAATATACACAATCACATAATCGAAGATGCCATCACTTATTCGACAGTCACATCACATTACACTACATTACAGATTAAATGCGTGGCTCAATATAGAGCCATAACGCTGTCTACTTTTCACCATGTCCACACAGGACGATGGATCCACGCCGACTAACTTGTCCCGAGCTCACTTCCTGTCACCTGGGCAGTGAGCTCCAGCGTTTTTCACGTTGTGTGGAAAGCCCCTGCTTTCCCCGTTCCCGTGTTCAATTCTGAACACAGTCGCAACCTGTACTCTGTGACCCAGGCTATAACTGAACCATGCCATGACGTCGTCAGGCTCATGGCATTACCATACAAGTATATGGGAATATTCTTAAACGTGTGAATCTGTACAATTATCTCGGAACAGTCATAACATCTGATGGGAGATGCCTTGAAGAGATTAGAACAAGAATCGCCATGGCGAAGGTAGCCTTTTGCAAGATGAAAAACATACTGACCAATAAAAAGATGTTAATTGCTACAAGAAAAAGAGTGTTGAGGTGCTACATAGAACCTGTACTTTTGTATGGATGTGAAATGTGGACAATGAGTAGACAAGCTGAAAAACATCTGATGGCAGTGGAAACTTTCTGAGGAGAATACAAAGAATACCATGGACAGACAGAAAAACCAATGACCAAGTCCCACAGGAAACAAATTAAAATTGTAAACTGATTAGAGCAATTAGACGTAGACAGTCAACATTTTTTGGGCACGTTAGGAGAAGAAATAAACTGGAGAACTTAGTGACAACTGGCAAGATTCATTAGAAAAGAACAAGGGGAAGGCAGAGAGGTAAATATCAAGATGGTTTGGTCATACTGCATAATTGAGACAAAAACACAGAGCTGATCCACGATTCTGGTGATTGTGTGAGATGGTGAAGCATGACCGACCATTGCTTATTCACATGGCACATGATGATAATAGCACAAGGCCAGGCTTGAATTGTAGAGACTACACTATTGTAGTGATAACTCTCTCTGCCTGTCTATTTTATTCAAGAGGAAAGATAACACCAATAGATCGGGAGCAAGACAAGCTCCAGAAGATGCCAGATCAGCAAAGCAATTCTCTAACTGTTAGAGCTTCAATTGCAGCCCAGTTGCCAATGAAGGCTTAGGGCCTGGTCTATCCTGCCATGAAATTTAGTATTTAGGTTGCATTTCGTCACACTAGGATAAGGCTTGTACCCTCCCAATTGCGCTCCTCCATCCAAAGCTGTTGCCACAATGTGGGGTGTCAGGTTTTGTGAGTGACGTCCAACATTCGGCACTAGCTATCATCTACTGTTATAAGTAGGTCAGCCTTATCCGACTAAGAGGTCAGCCTTATCTCACTAAGACCTGGCAGGCAGTGAAAATACAATCACAACAAATTTCACACAGGTGATCGGATGGTAATCAGGCACAACAGGTAGATACTTCAACTGCCATACAACGTAACTAAATATTTAATGATGTAAGTGGGCTTCATAGAGGACACAAATGTGAAAGGCAAGGAAAAACCACACACTCCCCAAAAAAAGTTTATGGGTAGTCACAATGTTAGGCTTTAGGGTGCAGTGACATGTTCAAAAATAACTTGATACTAATCTTTGGATACAAGGCATCAGGAGAGAAAAATGACAAGTTTTAACTGCTTTCTATATGTATGCATGAAGAGGTACTATAATAAAAGCAACAAAATATGAGGCACAATCTGGGTGAAAAATATGCAGAAATTTTAAATGGTATAAACTATTTACCAAATGCAGAAATTTTAAATGGTATAAACTATTTACCAAACTAAAAATATCTTTGTAAACTCTTTCTTCTCTCCTCCTCTCTCTGGTACATTTTATTGATATAACATGTAGAGTACCTGAAAGCTAATCCTCTTCTCATCTTGCTGCTGGGTTACCCGAATGAAAGAATCCTGTGCAACCAGAGCCTTCTTAGAACTGACAACCATGTAGGCATCTTTGCCACTGGAGAAGTGGTCAAGGTCAACTGGCTCGTATCCTACAGCAGGCTGGTGGTTAGAGCAGAAAATATGCTTGAGAATAAATGGGGACATTCTCTTAAATGGACACATAATTAAAAACGAAAAACGGTCATGGTTCTTGCATGGCAGATATTATTATAGTAGCTGAAGTATAAGTCTAGTCACTTATAATGTGGAGTGACCTGCTCACTTCATACAGTCCCACCTTCACAGAACATGTTTCAGAAAATTATCTGGCTGAATCTACACCACAGCCGTGTAGTAGAAACAAATTCTGCCACTACTGGCAAAGAACTGGGTTTATCAGCAAGCTCACTAACTACTATGCCAGCACAACTCCTTACAGATGTAAAATGTGTAATAGTAAAGCTAGTCACAGGCAGATACTGTCGCAAAGGTGTGAAGTGTAAGATCTTCACATACACTGAGTCATAGCTCTATAAGGTAGAATGACTTGCTTCAGTCTTGCTATTTATTCTTGCCGGACTCTCCAAAAATGACCAACTTAATGGTCAGAAGTATAACCACAGGTGTGGCACGACCATTTTTTCATCATAAGAATAACTCTTTGAAGTCACCACAACAAAATTTGTACCAGATAGTTTTCAGAATATTTTAAGACGGAGAGTGGCAAGAAAGAGAGTTGGAACTCTTACATTATTATTCCGGGGTCAACAGTAAATAATTTTTGATTGAAAATTAACACAAAATCAACCAAAAAATGTAGTCACACAGTATAACAAAATGTAAAAACTACCTGGAAAATAATCACAATGGATTAAACTTGCTTAATCACTGATCCTAATAAGATGGAAGCAGTATTTTGAACAACTTCTCAACATCCCATCAGATGTCACAGGAATTCAAGAAACCTACACAGACGTCACCGAAGAACTAGAACCAGACATACTAAAAGAAGAAATTATAGAAGCCATCAGATTAGCCCCATTGAACAAATCACCAGGACAGGATGAAATACCAAATGAACTAATTAAAGCAGCAAGGGAAGTAGGAACAGCTTGGCTACATAGACTATTCAACCATGTTTGGGTAGAACAACAGGACACCACGAGACTGGGGAAACGCCATAATTATCCCAATTTTGGAAAAACAAAGGCAGCAAAAGAGATTGCACACAATTACAGAGGCATTTCACTGTTGAGTCATACTGGGAAAATATTTTGCAAAATTCTTTGAAAAAAGATTACGAACTACTTTAGAACCCCAGCTAAGCGAAACGCAGCTTGGATTTAGGAAAAACAAAGGATGCACAGACGCCATTTTTGCTCTTAGACAACTTATAGAAAAATCAATTGAATTCAATGAAACACTCTACTTAGCCTTTGTCTGACCAAGAAAAGGCATTCGATAAGGTAGATAGAAACAAGCTGTGGGAAATCCTTAAACAATATGGAGTGAGTACACATCTAACAAACCTATGTAGAAGTTTATACAACGACAGTGAATGCATAGTGAGAGCAACTGGAGGACACTCAGAACCCTTCACCATAAGATCTGGAGTACGACAAGGTTGTGTCCTGTCCCCTCTCTTGTTCATAACATATATAGACAACATATGTAAAGAAACCAGCCAAGCAGAGACAGCAAGAATACCGCATGACGAGAACACAGAAGAAGAACCATCTGCAAATCTAACCATTAGAGAACTCCTGTTTGCGGACGACCAAGCACTAATAGCAAAATCAGAAGCTGAATTACAAGACCACATGAATAGTCTAAACGAAATGTGTAGGGAACATAACATGAAAATTAGCACAAGCAAAACAGAGGTAATGACTATAACTAAAGAAGAACAAACAGCAACAATTCACCTAAACGAACATCCCTTGAAACAAGTAAAGAGCTTCAAGTACCTAGGAAGTATAATATCATCAAATGGCAGATCAGAAGACGAGATCGAAAATAGGTGCAATAAGGCAAATCAACTCATTGGACAAATGGCACCAATACTAAAGAACAAACATGTATCAATAACTACTAAGAAAGCACTTTACAACACAATCTTCCTACCAACTCTGTGCTACCAATGCCAAACCTGGACAATGACAGAAAAAGAGAAAAGAAAAATCACAACAACAGAAATGAGGTTCCTGAGAAGAATACTCAACGTATCAAGAAGAGATAAGATCAGAAATGAAGAAATCAGGACTAAAGTGGGGGTTAAAGCTGCTCTAGATTTTATTAGAAAGCAGCAAGTCAAATGGTTTGGCCATGCATGTAGGCTACCAGTCAACAGCATGCCACAACAAGCAATGATGTACAGACCAGATGGAAACAGAGGAAGAGGCC